>JASDQU010754500.1:5694-37054 GCA_032191745.1 Picea mariana | reverse complement strand
AAGGTGTTGCAAAATATTGGTACTATGGCATACAAATTGGAGCTGCCTGCATCTTCACGAGTACACCCAATTTTCCATGTTTCATGCTTAAAGAAGGTTATAGGCAAAAAGATCCCAGTTCAAACTATATTTCCAAAACTTGATGAAGGAAAAATCATATTGGAGCCTGAATCCATCACTGACACAAGAATTTTCCAGCTAAGGAATAGATCCATTTCAGAGTATCTCATTAAAAGGAGGAAACTACCAGCTGAAGATTCCACTTGGGAAGATGAGTCTTTTATACAGAAGCATCCAAAGTTATTCAAGTGTTGCGGACAACACTTGTCTCCAGGGGAGGGGCATGTTAAGCCCTAATATTGGCTCATTACCCCTTAATTGGGGCATATTATATTAGTAATGTTATTTTATTTATGTCGGCTTTAGGCCATTAGTTGTAATTATACCTCCTAGTCCCCTGTATATACCAAGGAGACATTTTCATTTTGAATCATCTTGTACTTGAACATTTAAGTGGGGTAAAAGGAGGTTGCCCCCTCGAAGAGGCTTATTATCTGAAATTATCTCTTCTTCAAGGCGTTGATTACTTTTCCTGAGGTTTTTCTATGCTATATTGATGTTTGGTTCTTAACATTTCGCCTACGAGTCCACCTCTTGGATCTTGTCTTCGCTCTCATAAGAATTATCTCTTCTGTGCTTTAGGACTTATAATGAGTCTGTCTCCCACACACTCCTTGCGTTATATCTTCTGATATTTAAAATTTACTCAGTCTACTAAGGGTTTCAGCCCTTCTGTTTCCTTTTAAAGGAAAACTTTGTGCCCTCCTGTCAACCTTCTGCTCAAAGCACACCTTGTTGAGCGTTTTCTACAGAGTGTTCAACAAATCTGTGATTATATTCCTCTGATACTCTTCTCCCTAAACTCAAAAAAGAGTTCTCTTTGTGCACACTTGCACTCGCTCGATGTCTGCCTGGCAAAGCCCTATAGAGTTCTCAGTGACTCAATCTCTCTCTAAACTCAACACATAGTTCTTCCTGTGCACTCCTTGCACTTTTGTTGATGAAGGTTCAATGGTATCTCTCCTGAGCTTCTCTGAGGTTAACTTACCTCTGTCAATGCACTTCTTGCGGACAATGTGCACTGCTTGCACTCGAAAACTCAAAGAAGAGAAACAATTGAAACTTATTCAATACTTCACTAGTTTACGCATTCAAACCAATCTGATTTAAGAAAACATTCAGATTTCATTTTCTTTCCGAGCTCTTCTCTACTCTATAATCATTTTCAGGCACTAGCCCATTTCTCTTGGTCCCCAACCCACGCGACCATGGGTCGTGACCAAGTGCTTACTCGGGCCTTTGGCCTTCGGCTTCGGAATATTTCCAAGCACCACACAACAATCTCTCAGAGTTCAAATTATCGAACTCGCAAAGTAGGGTGGATCAACCATCCACTTCTACTCAGCATTCGATGGTTGACACTCACTATGGAACTTCAGGCGTCTGAGTTCTGTAACTTCAAAGCTTCAGGACTTTGAAGGATTTCACATCTACGCATCCCAAACCATTAATCATTGAACATTCCCAATAACCTTTGGTGACGTCATTACGTCACATCGCTGAGCACTCTTCCAATTGCGGGGGCATGCAACGACGGTTTGGAGTAACCCCTCTTTCATCCAGCAATTCTGATGATGCTGACACGTAACCCCTCGGTGAAACTAGGGTTTGGATTGCGGGACTGCCTTGGAGAATTAACTCCTATGCAACTTGGATCCCCGCAATGCCTCTTGGCCGTCAATCTTTATGTATCGTGATCAATGCCATTGTGGGTCATCCAACCTTTAACTATGTTATGTAACCTAGGGGTCCCACTAACCATGCTCATATGGAATGCCACGTGGAGGAATACTAGCCGTTGATTCGTGGCCCAATCAGATGGGTGTCACATGTCACGTTCCATATGGAATTTCAATCTTCCACGAGTTTGGAACCCACTTATACATGGCACACAACCCATGTGTCCACGTCAATCCAAGTGACATCACTTCGAAGTTTCGTACTTCAGGAGTTTCATCTCCTCTATGCTCGCTTTTGCCCAGAGAACTTTCCTTCGAGTTAACTCCTCTGCACCTTCCCCGGATCTGATGATCGTAAGGGATTTCCATTCCTTCCGAACAAATCCTACGACGCAACACAGACTCTGTTACCTTGCATATTTCCAAAGGAATTCACGGCTAATTGCCTCGCAACATTACCAGATCTTACAATCGTGAAGGATTCTCCTTCTCCTGAACAGATCCTAAGGTCTACATTACTCTACGGCCCAATACCACTTATGTCGTGGTTTTACGACACCGCTACTCCTCTTGAGCTTCGTAACACATCCAAGGTAACTTCTTGGCACTCAGGAAGGTTTCGAGGTTTGAAATTAGTTCTCCAGACACAATTTCCTCTTGAACCTTGGGTCAATGACCACTTATCCAAACCATCCAGGCTCAGTGTTGAAACCATGCTTTGATACCAATTTGAAACATCCCCATCCATCCATAGGCTGGGAAATGCTACCAATGCGGAACATTCATATATATATATATATATATATATATATATATATATATATATATAACATGCATTTTAATCAAAAATTAAACACATAACACAGAGTTGTTGTTACCATTCAAATTCAAAACAAGATTAACAGTAAGTCCACATGCAATGGAATACATGATAACATTCAAGCATTATAGGTATGCATAACATAAAATTAAGCACGTAAATTATATTTATATTTCAACTGGAATAACACCACCAACTGTGTGCAGACCTTCCATGAACCTCCCAGCCTTAGACCGCATTTCTCATCACTCTCAGTAGTAGGTCACCCCCGAGTTGGGACTAAGCTCCACTGGACAACGGAATCCTAGGATAGGCAAGGCCAACAGGCAGACACACAGTTTATGAGGAAGGATTCTCTCCCAGGAGCCACTTATGACCACTACTCATAGACTCTCATTCCCCACATGTCTATGCCACCCCAGGAGTATACGCCTTCATTGTCACACAGTCCATTAGCTGCTTCACCTCCCTTGCCTTGGGCTTCAGCAACAGGATGGACCGAAATTCTCAGAGATTTGTAGCAGCTACAGGGCCACTTCTAGGATTTCTCACTTCCTCAGCACACTCTTTCACCTGGAGAGAGTCGCTCACAGGCCTGACAACCTGCCTCTTCAACCATGGGCCTGACAACCCGCTTCTTCAACCGCAACCACCTCTCTCACCTGGAGAGAGTGTTGCATACAAGCCTGACAACCTACTTCTTCAACTCTGTTCCCGTACAAGGAGGACAATAGCAAGGCTCAACAAGGACCAGACAACGGCAACAAGCCACACTCATCCAAGGGATTGCATGGCTGCAACAGCCCACAATTATAACACACATGACATAGACATTTACAAGATGCTCAGGCTTCACAGAAGACGCGGTTCGGTTTCACGGGTCTGATTTTCAAAGGTGCGTGGCTTATGCAGAGGTCCAACGCAGAGATAAAATGGGTTCAGATGGAGAAAGGAAAAATGGAAGCACAAACAACCTTCACTACGCGCGGTTATGTAGATGCAGACGCAGAGACCAAAAATGGGTTCAGACGGAGAATGGGCAAATGGAAGCACAAACAACCTTCACTGCACGTGGTTATGCAGATAGGCCAAAAATGGGTTCAGGTGGAGGATGGAAGAATGGCCAGCGAACTCAAGAAAAGGATGACAGAATGGGGAGCCAACCCCCAACACAAGATGACTCTTGGGTTTTAGCTACATGAGCCCAGGTCGACACCTGTCTTCTTGGAGCTACATGCACTCCACTTCTCATACGTTCCTTTTCTAGGAACTTAGTACAACACTTTGTCAATTTTCTACCTTATTCTTTTAGGAAATAATAATAAATTATTATCCCCTTTAGAGGTAAGCCCCCTAGCTTAGCCCCTAGGCCCAAACCTTCAAACCCCTTTCCCTTACCCAGCCTTGTGGAAGGTTATTCCCCCATCACTCTTTCTTCGTGGTCAGTCTACACGCAAATATGTTTTTATATTAACAAAGTGCATAATTACATGTACAAAACAGGCTCCTAGCCTTTAACACCTAGGCTCTTCGGCCTACTTTCACATAAGCTTACCAGTGTACAATTGCTTGACTCACCAGCCTGCAAAACATGTTTACAATACATAGATATAATTGGGGCTCGTCCTTGGGGTTTACAAAGACCACTCGAGCCTTCATCAGAGCCAGCCAACACAACCTTTGTTTTTTCACCACCATCAGGGGACTCTAACTTTGTAGATATCATTGACCCTGAACAAGTGAATGCTCTCTTTGGTAGTTCAGCCAATATAATTGTTTCCCAAGTTGAAACAAAAACTTTGGCACCAATAGTTTCAACCGTCTCAAGAAAGGTCTCGGACATCCAAACAGTAGATAAATATTCCCATCAAAGGGATACCCTTCCTGGAAAAGAACCTTGGGATACTTTGTTATATTCAAGGATAAAACCATTTAGTTTCTCTCTCTTTGGAAATCAAACAAGTATGGATGATCAGGAGGATTGCAACCATGTAAGACACGATGAGGGAGAATAAGTTGGAAACCAAACAGAAACCACCTTCGGGTTTCCAATTTTGGATACCACACAGAATGTCAACATGAAGAAAATTCCACTCTCTGCACTGCCCACCTTTTACGGTAAAAGAAGTGAAGAGTCGGATACCTTCCTATTTGAGTTTGAAATCTTGTGTAGGAGCTACAACTACTTGCAAGATGCCCAAAAATTAAAACTTTTTCCTGCCACCCTCAAGGATTCTGCACTAAGATGGTTCATGGGGTTGGGAGAGTCCAATATTATGTCTTGGGAAGACAGGAAATCTATATTTCTTAAAAAATACCAAGACTACTACAAATCCAAGGATTCTCGTAATGATATTTTTAAAATACAACAGTTAGAGGACGGGAGTCTCAAGGATTACATGGAACGGTTTGCTTATACCGCATAGAAATCAAAATACCATGACCTCCCAGATGATGCAGTCGTGACTCTTTTCCTTAAAGGTATTTCGGAAGAATACCTAGAGACACTTAACCTAATGGCATCAGGTGACATCTCCCATAAACCATTTACTGAAATCTATGAAATTTGTAGGAATTACTCGAGGAGTAGAGCCAAAACCGGGAAGAGTGATCTAGATCCTTATAGTAGAAACCTAAAAATAGTTAGTTCAAGTTAAAAATTGATATATTGTAGTAGAGATAGGAAACCTATTAGGGAACTTCAAAACCGATATCTTAAGTACAATAGGTTCCCAGTTGGACAGCCTAAAGATTAAAAAGAAACAGGAGGAGGAGAATGCAGTAATGTGCATATTTTGTCCAAGATGCGAGAGGAAGCATTCCTCAAGGGAATTCCCATTAGACAATATTTTAGTTTGTGGATTCTGCACTGTATACCACCCAACTGAAAAATACCCATGATTTCCTGGTTTATTATCCATTTATAGAAGTGGGGATCCTGGGGAATCCTCTTATATACCTATGAGGCCATGGAAGCCTAGGAGTCAGCCTACATACCCAAATCTACCACCTCAAGTTCCACCCTATTATCAAAAACCACAAGAGTGGAACTCACTGAATTGGAAAAAATGGTCTACATAGTATCACCACCCTTGGCTACAAGGATGGAGAGGAGGGCATACCCAAGGAAACACTCAAGTTCCACCTGTCCCTATTCCCACTCATCCTTACCCCTAGTTTCCACCAAACATCCAGCAAATTTTGCTAGGTTTTTTTCCCCTGCCATTACCTCCTATTCCACAACAACCCCAGCAATACCAGAAGACAAGCTCCCCAAGACCGACATTATTACCAGCACAACCAATTCCCAACCCCAATAACAAACCAACTCAACCTCTTCACAATGTTGAGATGAAAACCTTCCCAACATATGTTATTTATCTTTTTCCATTACATGAGATTCAACTAAGGTTGGGAAAAGTTTTGGATAGACAGAGGCCTTTAGTAGTCATCCAGGAAGAAGAATATGATGATGAAACTCCCGAACAACCCATGGATGACACTAAGTGGGAAGATGTTATTATTCCTAAATACCAGGAACCAAAGCTTCCCCAAAATGAATCTTCACAGAGTACAAAATCCTCTCCTTATCCAGAAAGATTAGTGATTGAGAAACCTGCGACTCGACCAGAATTTGACATTTTAAATGAATTGAAGAACATATGTGTCAAAATTCCCCTTTTACAAGCCATAAAGGACATTCCAATTTACAGTAAGGTGGTCAAATAATTGTGTATCAAGAAACCAGGTAGGAAGAAAAAGGATCATCCAACAATACATTTGAAAGGAGAATTTTATGAATACATATCAAAATAGCCTAGTGTCGTAAAGTATGGGAACCCGGGGAACCCCGTAGTAACAATAACCATTAATAAGGTTCCCATTGGAAACACTCTCATAGACCTAGGGGAATTCATTGATGTTATGATTGTTACTACCTTGGAGTAATTACAGTTAAAACCTCTTCTTAGACCTACCCCAACTATTTTGGAATTAGCAGATAGGACAAAGGTTATACATGAAGGAATCTTGGATGATATCATAGTTACATTAGCCCCATGGGAATACCCAGTAGACTTTCTTGTCATTCATTCAAAGGATCATGCTAAAGGGCATCTCGTTATCTTGTGAATACCTTGGTTGGCCATAGCCAATGCATTTATTGGCTATAGAGAAGGTGAAATGACCATCTCAAGTGGACCTTCTATACAGAAGCTTACCATATACCCACTGGCTCAACCTATCATGGAGAATCTATCGTGGCTTGAATGTCCATATGAGAATGAGAACTAGGAAGAACCCATGTTGTTGAGTGATCATTCCCAGGCTCTTCAAGAGAAAACAACGGAAAATGTTGTAAACCAATTTATTTTTGCTATCACGTGTGTTGATTTTCCACAATCTTTTCCCCAATTTGAGTACACGTTTGGGGAATAATTTCAGGAAAAGTTGGACCCATCAACTTTTTCTTCGACATATTTTATTTTTGAGAGAGATGAGTCTGCCACATCTTATACCATGCCCTATGAGATTAGTCCAAGGAAATTCCTACATATAAATTCCAGACTAGATGCAGAACAACAAAAACAGTTAGTAAATGTCCTTAAATAACAATCAGGGGCATTTGCCTAGGAATACACTGATATGAAGGGTATACACCCTGACACATGCATTCATCACATATATACCCAGGCAGAAGTAACACCTGTTAGGAAACCCCATAGGAGGATGGACTCGACACTCAAGGATATAGTTAAATAAGAGATACAGAAGCTATTGAATGTCGACTTTATTTATCCAATCTCTAACAGTAAGTGGGTATCCCCACTTGTAGTGGTTCCAAAGAAAGTAACTAGGAAATGGAGAATTTGTGTCGATTTCCAGGAACTTAATAAGGCCACACTAAAGGATTTTTTTCCCCTTCCCTTCATTGACCAAGTCTTGGATACCTTGTCAGGGAAGAAATACTTCTCCTTCCTATATGGATATAGCGGGTACAACCAAATTCTCATAGCACCCGAGGATCAGGACAAGACCACTTTCACTTGTACTTGGGGAACCTATGCCTATAGGGTCTTACCATTTGGTTTGTGTAATTCTCCTGCCACATTTCAACGAGCAGTACTAGGGATATTTGTTGACCTTATTCATGATTGTGTGGAAGTATACATGGACAACTTTACAGTATATGGAAATACTTACCAGGAACCCCTAGATAATCTAAAGAAAGTCCTTATTAGATGTCAAGAAATGAACCTATCCTTAAGTCATGAAAAATGTAAAATGTTATTGACTGAAGGAGTAAGGAGTAGTCTTAGGACATCACATTTCATCTGAAGGGATTAAAGTGGATCATTCTAAGATTGAGTTAATCATCAAACCTCCACCCCCCCCAAGACTCAAAAAGAGGTAAGAAGCTTTCTTGGACATGTCGGATACTACCGGCGATTTATTGAGAATTTCACAAAGATTACTGCACCAATGTTTGGATTGTTGATAAAAGATGTGTATTTTCTTTGGACTGGCCAATGTCAAACCACCTTTGAAACTCTAAAAGATAAATTATCTATGGCACCAATTCTTAGGGTACCCAATTGGGCCCTTCCATTTCACATATCCACTGATGCCTCTGATACTGCAATAGGAGGAGTATTAGGGAAGAAAGAAGACCAGCAGTCCTATGTCATTTATTTTATGAGTAAGAACTTGTCCCATGTCGAGTTAAACTATACAGTTACCGAAAAGGAATTCTTGGCAGTTTTCCATGCCATCAATAAATTTCACCATTATATCACAAGATATGAAGTATTTGTGCATAAAGATCACTCTGCCACTAGATTTATCATGAATGAACCCATTACCAATGGTTGAGTGACTAGGTGGCTCTTGTTATTGAAAGAGTTCAATATCATCGTCCTTGATTGACCTGAAAAGGAGAATTTAGTAGTTGATTTCAGTTCACGCATAAAACATGAGGGTGATGATATTCCTGTTGATGATAGTTTTCCAGATGAGCATCTCTTTTCCCTCTCTGTAAATACCCCATGGTTTTCATACATGGAAAATTATTTGGCTACTAGGAAGTTACCAGCTCATTTGTCACCTCATGAAAAGTGTAGAATTATCACGCAAAGTGCTAACTACTCTTGGGTTGGCCATGACCTTTTTTGTACTAGACCATACTTGATTATTCATAGATTTGTCCAAGAATATGAGATACCAGAAATCCTACGAATTTGTCATGATGGACCATGTGGTGGCCATTTTTCCAACAAACGTACATCATATAAGGTGTTACATTCAGGTTACTATTGGCCTAGCATTTTTAAGGATGCTGCCAAATATGTGAGGAGTTGTGATAGATGTCAAAGGATAGGAAGACCCACATCAACTGATGAAATTCCCTTAATTTCCCAAGTTATGATAGAACCTTTCGAGAAATGGGCCCTTGATTTTGTAGGACCAATTTCACCCATGTCTCGTAAGAAGAATTATATTTTGGTTTGTATGGATTATGTCACCAAGTGGGTAGAGGAAAAAGCCTTATTTAGGGCTACCGAAAAATATGTTATTGAATTCATTTATGAAGACATCTTTACCCGCTTTGGTGTTCCTTGCGAAATTGTTACAAACGAGGGCACCCAATTCACTTCTAAGTTGATGACGAAATTAATGAAGAAATATGGGATCAAGCATTGCAAGTCTTCTCCATATCACCCGCAAGCTAATGGTCAAGTAGAGTCCACAAACAAAGTTTTGGAAATTATCTTAACCAAAATGGTTCAATTACACCATAGGGATTGAGTTGATAGACTTCCAGAGGCTTTGTGGGAATATCATACCACTTGGAGAAACACCACTAGGTATACCCCCTATGAACTAGCGTATGGAAAACAAGTACTTCTACCAATTGAATTCCAAGTAAGGACTTTTTGTATTTCCATACAATTGGGATTAGACCTAGATGAGGCACAAAAACAATGATCCCTAAAATTGAACGAGTTGGATGAGATTAGACAAGATGTTATCCAATGAACAATGTAAGTTCAAAACCAGAGGAGCAACTGTCATGACAAATTTATTAACAAGAAACAATTCCAACATGTTGATTGGGCTTTGTTGTTTGATTCTTGATTCAAAACTTTTAAAGGCAAACTTACCACTCAGTGGTTGGGTCCTTATGAGTTAGTTACCGTGTATGATGATGGGGATGTTAAGATTAAAAAAATTGACAATGGACAAGTCTCTTTCGTAGTGAATGGACACTGACTTAAACTTTACCACGGACCCATTTCCAAAGAAGATTTTATACAGGTCATGTCAACTGACAAGGAATTAGCCTTAGTGGATGGGGAAGTTTCTTCTCCCTCCCCTTGTTCTTGAAACTTTTTATGAATTCTGATTGTAAATATGTAAATAATTTGAAGTGTGCTTTTGTTGATAAACAATTTTAGAGATTTATGCAGTATTTATTTCACCACAAGTAGACAATTTCAAAGAGACAAAAAGGGAAGTATTTCCCTTCGAAAAAGATATTTCTATATTTGAACCTTGTTTTCTACTTAAGAATTAATTGAATAATGACTTTTTATTATTGCTTGTTGTGAATTATCCACATTTTTGCAAGATTTCTATCTTCCTTTTCTCAAGGCATCTTTAATGGCAGTTTCTCTTAACCTCCACCACTAGAAGATATAAGGAAGTGACACCTTGTCTTATCAAACCTAGAGGTTACTCGTACAATTTCCCCAAGAACCATGAGTAGGTGAGTAAAGTATCTTTATGAACGAGTAGCAAGAAGGTCTGATTAGCGGTTAGCCATGGAAACATCACTGTAAGTTAAAAAAATAAGAAAGTGAGTCGAGCCTAAAGATACCTTTCTATTCTTTTCCAATGGTACCATACACTACACACTAAAAATTCTTGATTATGCCATATCTTTAGATAGGCTATGTCCACTTAAGTACCCCTTACATCGGGACAATCTATAAGGAATACATAAAGACAAGTCATCCTCTAACATAAATACCATCCCAGTCTTAAATAAAAAAGTTAAGAGTTTTCTCCCCATATTCATTCAAAAAGCAATCCTTATATAAAAATCATAAAAGATGGTGGACCAGTCTCTACTGAAAAAGGGTGTAAGAGGCTAATCCATCGGGATACTGAACAGGTCTGCTGGCAGTGGGTACCAACCTATGGTATGACTAGGTAAACCCATAGGAGTACTGAATAGGCTTGTTTGCAGCGGGAAATTCTACCTAGCGAGGATGATGATCTGACAAACAATAAATAAAAATCCTAAATCTTAAAACTTGTCTTGATGTATGGCATTACTTGTAGACAAAGTTGAAAAGAAGTATGTGTGGTTACGAAAAGGTCAATGAACTCCATAAATATTCCATTGGGAACTAGATTTAAGACTATCCTAAGACTCTCTCGTCTACCTCTTCTTAAATATATGTAGGATGTTATGCCCTACAAGTGGGGCCATATTTTAATCGTCTCGTCAAACTATTGTGTGAAATTTATCTCTACAGTGTACACTTAGCAAGCTGTAAATCTTAGGATATTGGGAGAATTGACTGGTTCCCTATATTTTTTATTATGATGTGTCACAATACTTAGGAGTGGGGGAGGGGTTTCCTGAGCTTACAAATGATAAACATTGCCCATATATATTATACTCCATGAGAAGAGGAAGTAGAATCTCTGCAAAAATTATGTTGTATTGTTTTCACGATATTCTGGGCTATTATATCAGCAGTGGTTTTTATTAAAATGATAAATTCTATAATGTTGACATCACTATGTGTTATAAGCCTGTTGTACATTTTTTTAATGAAAGACTGTTTAATTGGTTCTTTGTGTCAATTACAGATCAATGACAGACTGTTAAATGCTCACTACAGATTTGTGTTACACGCCTATGAATAGAGGAACAAGTTATTTAACAGAGGAACAAGTTGTTTTATAGTGTTACAAGAATAGTGACAAGGCAATTAACAATGGATCATCATATTCACACTTATCATGTCCATGCTCTTGTTCACCATGACTGTCATAAATTTCTCAAGCTGAGTGTTATGGGTGAACGTCCATTATAATGGGGATAATTTCTAGTTTCACAGGAGTACCATATGAAGTGCCATATGGAGTGCCATTTGGATGACCGTATGGGGTGCCATCTGGACGACCGGATGAAGCGCCATATGGAGGATCAGATGAGGTATGCATATATTGTAAATGACCATGATTGCATGCATAAATGATCGTTCAAATTGATACACATGTTGCAATGGTAAGTGAAGATGAATTGAATGGTATGTTGTTAAAATTCATGTTGATAATTAAATTAAAACTTTTTTAATGCATTTTTATGATCAAATGTCCAAGTCGAAGACTTGGACACTGATTTAATTCTCACATAATTGCATTTTCCTCCAAAGTACACCATTCGACATTCAAATGATGTACAACCATAGTCACACATGGCAATCATGTGTGATGAATGCGCTCGTGAATTCAACCATTTCCACCTCAATTGCATTAAAAATCGGGTGTTTTGCCCCAATTTACATTCCACTCATCCCCTACTTGTTGTGTCGCACTCATCCTCTGCCCGATTCCTTTCTTCTTCTCATCCTTTGCATTGTAACCATGCCAAAATGCTATGAACCTTCCTCCTATGCCGATCTTCTGGCCATTCTCGAATTCGTAGAGTGTAGAGAGATTTTCCTTCGCGCGGGGTGGGGACCATTCTTGGCTATTCTGCAGGGCCACGACGATGGCGTCTCACTACAATTATCTCTTGGGTTTGATGGGAGGCTGGTGCACATAGGGTCTCTAGCCTTCTTGGTCTCTGAAGAATCAATTGCCTCGACCACGAAATTGCCACGGGTTGGGGATCGATGGTTCAAACACCATCAATTGCCACGTCCAAGCTATAACAGAGTATTTAAGACTGAATTTCAAAACATTTATGGAGCCAAAGGGTACTCAAAAGAATGGATCAAGGATGGATTGATTAATCCCATGATCGTAATTACCAGGATTATCACTTGTGAAGGTAGGTACTCTATTTTCAAATCTTGTCATTTTTGTTTGTTAGCCCATTTCCAATTTAATAAACCCCTGAATTTTCCTTTCTGCTTCTTGAAAAGTCTTGAGAAAATGTCTTCCCAAGTTCGTAAAAACTTGGCCAACCCTCACAACAGTCTATTGCACCACGACCTCATCAAATTGCTTGTCATAACTAAATTGACAAAACAGGGCAAGACATGGGATGAATTCCTCTACCAATTCTCAAACCCCCATCTTACAATCAAGACCAGCAAGAGATCAGTTGATTTAGGGGTTGTTACTCCATCTAAGCCTCATTCTCCAAAGACTCCAAACCCTCCAACTCAAACTATATCCCTGTCTGATCAAAATGCTAATAAAAGTGTTGATTCTCCTACAACCTCATCGGGTAAGAAGACCAAAAATCCTACTGATAATTCCCCATTACCTTCAACACTTGTTGATCCTCAACCTAAGAAGTTACAAGATGCATTTCAGCAAGACTTTCCTTCAGTCCATACAAATAGAATAGAAGCCAATCGGTTCAAAGAGGAATATTTTCGAAGAAGTACCCGAAGTACAAGTGGTAAATCCAATGTAAAACCTCCAAGCACTTTGGATCCTATCCAATTGTCTTCTAATCTTAAAATCCCCCATAAAAGACTCAGAGAAGTTTTTGCAGAAGAGTTTGATACCTATAAAGAAGTTAAATCTGAACCTATTCTTTCTCACAAAAACTTTGTTACTCCTACCTCACAGATGCCCACATCACCTTACAAAGTTGATATACCTTCTACATCCATCAAGGGATCCAAGCCCTCTTATTTTGAACCATCTGATCATACCCAAGTTATTGAGAAATTGCAACAAGAAAATTCTCAGTTGCTTCAACAATTGGAAGAGCAAAAAACTATGGATAGGAATCTACATCATGACAATGTGGTATTGCAAGCAAAGTGAATTCTCTCCAGCGATTGGATGATCAAATGACCACCACCAATCACAGCCTCCGAATGAAATTGAAACATCGTAAAAGGACCAAGACAAAATCCCCAGGACAAGAGGAAGAAGCTTCTAAAGCCAATCCACCCCCTCCTTCACGAGTCTAGTTATGTCGAGTGATTCATTTTTGTTTGCAGAGGGACCTGCAAATCCTTAGGCGTGGGGCAATGTTGGGTTCATGTTTTGATTATTTTATTTCAATGGACAAATCCTTTTTTCATATGATATTACATATGTTATGCTTCATATTAGCCATTTTGAAGGATTCTCAAAGGCTTATATATCAATTCACCATGAATTCACACCAGGTATGTATAATTGGCGTTTTTGCAATGATTTTGTGATCAATTCAGCTCAGTTTGATGTTTATGAAGATCTAACATATGGTTTTCTTGCAACAGGGTGGAATTGTGATACGATCCTCTATCTGGTACCTCATCCGACACTTCGTTCAGCACTTGATCCAGCACATGATCCAATACTCAAAACGCATTGGAGTTGGTGGTTCGTACATTGACGACCTTTGATGGACGAATCATGGATATGGGTTTTGTGCCCCCTTGTTCCCTCCAACTATAGATCTCGACACACCTCGGATTGGGCAGTTGCAATGATCATTGAGTGCCTCATGATATTTTTAAAAGATGTTGTTGTTAGAACTCATTTAATGAGTTTACTATTTTTAGAGAAGGTTGACCCTTCCAGTGGTCGACCTCTCAAGTTGTAATCACCTATAAATACCACTACATGTGGCACGACTGAAGGACAAAATTTTATTGTTTGATACAGACATTATCATTGATTTTGTTCTATACTCTGTTTCTATGCTTAATGACAGTATTGCGTTGATTTAGCACCTACGTTTTCCTGTGGAGTGTTTCCACGACCTTTTGGGGGGGGCACCAGTGGTCTGGGTGATTGTGTATATCAGTATATATTTGCATTCATCTTGTTGTTTATTTAGATTTCGAAATTGTCTCTTTACTGTATGAATTTCTCAATTTTAATTGTTGTGTGTATATGTTAATTATAAATTGTTAATCTAATTCGTTTTCCTTAAATGAAGATTGATTGATTAAACTATGTGTATCATAGAAGGACGTCCATGGTTATTTGTTGTTTGCAGGTTGTAGGAGCTGGTTAATTGTAGTGTTATGTCTTTTTCTTCCTAGCTATAAGTTACCCTGCAGGATACTAATTTAGATAAGTTCATTGAATTCTTGATAGATTAATTACTTTAGTTTTGATCATTTTGACAGAGCATTAACTTAGATTGGTTTATTTGTAGCTTTGATAGATTAGTTGTTTTAAGTTTTGATAGTTTTAACTTAGATAGGTTTAATTGCCATTTCAATTATTCTCTGTAGGTCTATTTTGTTTATTGATTTTGCTTTAGCATGATAGGATAGAAATAAATTTTGGATTATGTTTTTTTAATAGCATTCTGGTTGATTTTGAACTATGATTTTTAATGATAGACTAGTTCATTTTAGATTATGAAATCTCAATTATGAATTCGAGTTGTAATTTCTAGTTGGCATTGATCAAGAGTTAGAAGGTTGCACATAGTGAATTTTAATTAGGATTTTCAATTATGAGTTTATGATCTTATAGCTTTTCTTGAGTTAATGATTTTGAATAGAGTGTTTTTTAGCAGTTGATGATTGATGTATAATGTTTAGAGATCACATGGATTCCATAAATACTTAGTGTTGCTTCTATGATGGAAAAACTTTCTTTAGATTGCCTTATCCAAACTTTATATTTCTCTATAGAAATCAGCATTGAATTAATTCCACTTGAATTGTCACTAATAGTCAGATGCCATCGTGATGTTATTCGACACCGAAGACACAATCATCACCTTTGAACAATTTCCTTCTTTTTATTGCAAGATAGAAATAGTTTTGATCAATTAGAATTTGGATACAGTCATAACACTTTTACTTTTGGTGAAGTATATTAATGTTTATTCTTCACAAAGTAGAAATAGTTATGAGTTCTTTTTAAGAATAGAGTTCACTTGCCAAAATAGTTTTGATAGATTAGTGGTTTTCTTACTTACTTGCTCAAAGATAGACAGATCAAATGACTCAAAAATAGCTCACTTGTTGTTGTTTATTTAAAAAGAGAATGAATAGATTAACTAGATTTGAAATAGATTGTTTGTTATTTGCTTATTTAGAACTATTACATAGTTCATTGTTTAAGGTTACTTAGGGTAAATAGTTCATAATTCTAGAATTGCTTGAAGCTCATTAATTAAAGGTTGCTTTACATAGAATTTGGTAATTAAGTAGATTTGAAAAGTCATCTCTTTAGAATTGTAAATTGGATAGAGTGTTGATCCCTAGGGTAGACCATCTCCTTAGCTAGACAATTCTTCCATTCTCTTTTCTACGTTGGCTCATACAATGCCACAACTCTAAGTTTACTTACCCCGGGTTGAAAATTTAATTGAGGGAATTAGTACATATAGAATACCCATCAAGTATGATCCAAAGACTGAGGCATATCAAAAATAGGAGTATCATACCTAGGCACAGTGTTTGATGTGGAAGCTTCATTCTCTTTTAGGAACTCCTTCCTTGCTTCCTTGAAAGTTTCCTTCTCCTTCTTTCCATCAAACTGTTGTTGTGGCTAAGTGTTCTTATGAATCCAACACCGAGATTGCTTCTTCTGATCCTGTGCATATGCTCTTGTCTTCACTCCTTCTCTAGTCACTATATTGATGTTCCTCCCAGGATCCCTTATTTCTGCAACAATCCACTGAACATTCTGGTTATTTAGATTTTTCTTCTCCTGGATCTTCGTCGTCAACTCCAGGCACTCTTCTATCATGTGATCTATTGTGCGACAGTACATACATGTTGTTGTTGGTTGATGACAATCTCTGGCATAGTGTCCTTGTTGTTGAAAATTGTAGCAGATAATAGGCCCTCTTCCTATGCCCATTCCTCCTCTTTCTCTACCTTTGAATCATTCTATGTTCCCCTATGGATCCATTGTGGATCTATGTTCTATTGACGATATTGTGGTGCCTGGTTATATTGTGGGGGTTGTTGAAACTGTGGCACTGCTTGAAATTGTTGTGCATTGCCAAACTGTGGCGCAGTCTGTGCTGCCATCAAATTAGCCTACATCCTGTATGCATATGAGGTTCTTTCCTTCATTAACTCCGGAGTTCTACAATTTTTGTCTTCATGTCCTACTAACTTACAAAAGTTACAGAAATTACTCTTTGGTTCTATCTTGTACTTTTGCATCATAGGGAAGTGATAAGGATCATGCCCATGTGTCTTGCATATTTCACACCAAGGCCCTCATGTAGGAAATGGATCTGGTATCCCTACTCCCAGGTACTGTGAAAATGTCAGGCACTCATTCTTGTGATGTCCCTCTGATCTGCACAGGGTACACCACATTGCTTCTCTTTTCTCCCTACTTTTGTTCTAGTTCAATTGCACTGTCAAGTTCTTCAGATATTCCTTCAACTCCTCGATAGTTGGATCTGTCTGCTTATATTGATTCTCCTCTAACTTCATCATTTCTTGCAATGCCTCTACCTGGGTTTGAAATTTCAGTTGTCTCAATGGATATTTAAAGTGTGGTAACAGAGAGTTTATAAACAAATGTTTGTGTTGCATGTCAGAAATGGGATACTACAGTTTACCTTTCAATGTCTTGAACTTATGATCGATGTCCCATAATGATTCCTCTAGTTTTTGTCTAACCTTAATCATCTCATTCATAAACTGATCCTTTGATTTTGGCCTCTGAAACTCAGTGATCAATGTCTGCTTGATCTCTGTTGTTGTTCCTAGCGCACCCTATGGATTGTTTACTTCTAGACTCATATACCAATACAACACATGGTTTCTGAATGCTATTGATAACTGCGCTACTTTTGTTGCCTCATCAATGACTCTTTTCGCTTCCCATATTAGCTCGCACACGAATAGGTTCTTCTTTTGGTCTTTCAATCCATCCCCATGAAACTCTGGTAATATTTTCAATGAATCTATGTCTGCCATTGTTGAATGTGTTGTACCTTCTCCGCACGATACCACTATCTATGTACTGTTGTTTGAACTTGAACTCCCACTGGTGTTGCTACTGGTACTTCCACTTGTACCACTACCTATATTGTTGTTGGTACTTCCACTTGTACCACTACCTATACTGTTGTTGGTACTTCCACTTGTACCCTCACTTCTATTTTGATCTCCTAACTCCCTCTAACTGAGAGTCACTAGTTCTCTAAACAACTCTTTCTTTGCTGATGTGTTAATTGTACATGGGGTTGTAGGTTCTACATTGATTCGGATATGGACAGGGGTATCTTCTTCCTCATTAGATCTCACTCCTCTAGTATTTCTTTCATATGTGGCACACAATATTTCTTTAATGTGCTCCATAGCATAGAGATCCTCTACCTCTTCCTCATCGTTCTCCAAGCCTTCCCTGTCAACTACTGCTCTTTTCTTCCAATGAGCTTATATTGGTAGGTATTCCATTGCGCGTCGTTTCTGCCTTATGCATGATTTCTTGGATATTCTCTTGATCCATCATAATGGGATATTTATCTTTACTATGCTCTTCTCTATCCATTTCCCGCTCCATCTTAGACCCTCATCAGTGTTTCCCCTAACTCCCCCATGCACGCAAGGTAGTTTAGTTGTCTAATTCCATTGTTAATACCCCTTTATCATGCAATAATCTCTTGATCGAAGTGTACAATGACCTGATGTACCTTCCCCTTGGACCCTTAAGAAACTCCTACTCTGCTATATTGTAAGACTTCGATATATCTACTATGAACTCAGTGATATACCCCACTACATTGTTGTCTATCCAGAAAACTATTGCATGTGTGAATTTATTATTTACCCTTTTCAACCGTGTGATACTTTCTATCCACTCCACTGATCTAGATCTATTTATCATATGGTTATCTTTCAACCTTGTTATCCACTCTTGCAATAGCGTGGGAAACCCACTAAAGAATCTCTCGTGTATTTCTCTAAATACATATCTTTCTAAATATTGTCTCGGCTTGAATCTAGAGCTTCTATTATCTTTATGGGCAAACTCTATCTTCTGCACTATCAACCATATTTCAATCTCCTCTTTTGTGGGGTTCCAACCTAAAAAACATTCCCTTTCTCAAGCCCTCACGCTATATTGCATGATACATCCCTCCTGATCTAATCTTTTGAGTTTCAACCGGCAATGAAACCATTGTTGGTTTTACTACGGGCTTACCCAGGTTCTACTACAGGATTACCAACTTCTCTTCAACCATCGGCCCTTCTGGATACCAAAAGGAAACACAACGCACAGAGTGCACTGCGCAGTCTCACCTGAGATGGCTTCTATGGGCGGTCGTAGGACTCAAATGTTTGCAACCATGGGATGGGATGTTTTTCTCTCTTAGAGGCATCAGATCTACTCATTGTTATCCCTCAAACCATCATTAGATCTTATTCTAGACCACTATCACAACTATTCTAATAGGACTTCATTAACCATTATAGTTGCATGTGTTCAAAGACAAGCATTTATCTACTGTAACACAAGATCTTGATCTAAACACTAGCTATAACATTCATTTAATTAGAACTATTATGCAACTTCCATTAGTTCATTCTTAGTGTGCAGTGTTATTTCCTTTATCCTTTAACATGTTCATCATAAAATTACTAAAGAAAATACAATCAGAAACACTGCATACATTCGCATAAAACAAAGATATAATGTGGTTCACCCCCCCCTTGGGGCTACATCCACAAAGATTTTTCACTTGGGCTCTTTATTCATATTCTTGTAAGATCTAGTGTTGCGCACTGTACATTTCTTCCTCCATTACATTCGATCTCCACAAACCGAAATAGCTCTCACAACTTTGAGAACTTCTCACCACTCTACTATCAGACTGTCTAGAAATGTCTAACTCACTAAAAAAAAGGGACCAACCTCAAAAAAGGACAACCTTCTCATCATCCTAATAAATTTTACTCATACAAAACTAGGACAAAATCCCTTACAAAAACCTTAACCCTAAGCGGATTAGGTATTTCTACTTTCTCCTTGACTTAATCTTGGTTGGTCCTCGATCCAACCGTTGCTCCAAGTCGACGCTTGTCCACTTTCCAACTGCTCCGCAGCAGTTTCTCCACTTTGTAACTTCTTTTCTCGACGTTGGTTTTCCTTTGCTTCTGGTGCTGGTTTTCCTCTATTTTCAGCACACTCCCCTATTTTTCGACATTGCCTCGATTCCTTCAAAACTTCCTTGATTTCTCCCCAAAATTGGCCTACGCCAACAGAGTCACCACCATGTCTTTTAATGAAACTATGGAAACTAACATTGTGGAAAAGGGAAGGAAGATGTATACAATGTAGTTAACTCTTCAACCCAATGCAAAAAATCACACGACAAAAAATTATGATTGGTTAACTCTTTCACTTTGGTGATCAAACAAACCAGGAAGGAGAACCTAGGGTTTCTTAACCTCCTAGGTGGACAAAATCCCTTAACTAGGTGTGGATTTAAACTACCCTAATATACTATAACTATATAGGAATCTACTTGAACATATGGAAAACAACATGTAGAAAAGGAAATGTTAGAACCTACTCTTTGTTCTTATGAATTGCTTCTCCCCCTATGAAAGTAAACTAGGAAATGGTATTTGCAAATGAAATGAAACAAGAGCACAAACAAACATACACACAACTAAAGATACACATATAATGAAAATATGTATAACATGATTTCCCTAGTTTATCCAGATGGATATCGATGGCCACCCACCTTTTCCAACTCACTCAAAACAGTTTTCTAGCAATTTTGGCAATTTACTATTTTTAGCAGTTTTAACTTCTGGGGCCATTTTGAGGGCCTAAATGAAGGGTTTTCAAGATCGATCTTCTCAATGATATCCAAAGGCATGATTGAGCCCCAAAAATGAATCTCCTCTACAATACCTTTCCAACGAGCTATCGTGCGCCTAAAACGGAGATTGTATGCAAAAGTTACAACCTCGAGAAGTTGATGTATTAACTTACCCAAATGGGGCCCACATGACTTTTGGCGCTTCATCTCCTAGGGTTAGGTTTTTGGATGTCTAGGGTTTTTGACATTCCTGTTTATTATAAAAATTCCTTCAGAGCCTCATTTGTAATCATCTTCTTGTGAATGAGTGCAGTTGTCACATCTCTTCTCAGAGATAAGTCGCCACATCTCTTCTCAGAGATAAGTCGCCACCATTCCAACAAGCTTGTTTTCCACTGCATTTTACAGTTTTAGCTTATTTTGTTATTGAATAGAAAACCAATTTTATTGTATCTATGTTATTCTGTGTTAAGAATATTTTAATAATCTGTATTCATTTCGGTCTGCTCATAAAATACGAATCAGTGGTATCAAAGCAGTCTGCTCCTTGCTGTCTTAATGCATGTCTCCAACAAGGTCAGGGTACAAAGAATTGGGTCTCGAGCTTGTTTCTCTTCAGGAAAAAAGCTCTCGCAAACCCAAGCGACCTCTCATGGTAGGAGAAAAGAAAGATAATGGGATAGAAGATCCTTTCAAAAATTTTCTTGAGGAAGCCCTCACGGAACAAAGGAGCGAGATGATGGATAGTTTCACACAAATCCTTCGGTGGCTACCAACATGCGATGCATCTTCCTCGAGCGGAGGTGCCGCCCCCTTCAAGATAAAAATAAAATTTGATATTCCTATATTTGAAGGTCAAATAGACGCAGATGTTGTAGACAAGTGGTTGAATCTACTAGAAGGGTATTTTTCTGTCCATAACTTTTCGAATAGAGAAAAGATTACTTTTGCACTCCTCAAAGTCATTTCCCATGTCGAATATTGGTGGGAAACTTTCTGTGAGCAAAAGGAAAGGGATGAACCCTCATTATTTTTAGTTGTGGCCACCTGGGAATCCTTCAGGGATGCTATTAAGGAACAATAATACCCTGTCAAAATTTATGATGACTTGTATACCAAATGGACCACACTGCAGCAAGAAAGAGACCAAGTAGTGCCAAAGTTCAAAAATATCTTCCATACATTGCGCACCAAACTGGGTATCAAAGATTCAGAGAGACATCTGGTGCTCTGCATAGATACATCCAAACCGAAATGGAATTTATGGACATCTCATCCTTGGGTGCAACCTACCGATATGCCGTCAAAATCAAGCAGAAGCTCAAACAAAAGATACGACAATTTGGGCCTGGGAACCCCTCACAGCAAAATCTAGGAAGGGGCGGCCCCAACACATAGAACAAAGGACAGAGACAAGATGGACAATATTAGGATAACCAGTCCAAGCCGCAAGAAAAGAAGGACACTAGAAAGAAAAATAAAGATACCGAGAAGTGGTGCAACTTCCATAAGAGCCCTTGGCATAACGCTGTTGACTGCCACTCAAAACAGTCGTTGGTGGCCGAAGTGAAAGCCTCTGAATCATATGTGGGTTTTGACTATGAGTCAGAACCAAAAAGGGGAAGATGGATCATTGATGTGGAACCCAGTGCCACTGTTGCTACCACCAAGCTCCAGCCCGGTGAACCAGACGAGCCAGAAGAAGGCGAGCACCTCTTCCATTCACAGATGTGGGTAAAAGGCACCCCGCTTCTCTTCATCGTTGATAGCGGTAGCCAAAATAACCTCATCTCAGCAAAGGTTGTCAAGTGGTTGGCCCTCCCAACAACACTTCACCCACAACCCTACACCATTGGATGGCTCCGCCAAGGAAGCGATCTTCGCGTCAGCCAACAATTTCGACTGTCGTACGCCATCAAGCCCTTAAAAGACGAGGTATTGTGTGATGTTGCTCCTCTCGAAGTTTGTAATTTTATTTTGGGCCAACCTTATTTATGGAAACATCATGTTATATATGAGTCTAGGCCTCATAGTGTTATTATTACTTTGAACATGAAATTGTACAGGATACCCGAGGCAATCCCTTCTAGTGCTATTTCCTTGATCTTTGCCAAGCAATGCAAGAAGGTCATCTCTCAGACCGAGAAATTTGTCTTCTTCGTGATTCTCTCTCAGAGTGAGTGAAAGATCGCAGCCACATCTAGGGCCTCTGCGGCCGATATCTCCACACAACAGAAGCAAGTGGATAAGATTGTGGAAGAATAGTCAGATATCTTCTCCTCTCCTACCGGGGTCAAGCATCTCATCAATCTGACCCCAGGCGCACCGCTACCCAATGGATCAGTCTATTGTTTCTCCTTGTTAGAAAACAAGGAGATCAAGAGGCAAATCCAATAACTGCTCCACAAGGGGCACATACGTCCCAGCTCATCGCCTTGTGGGAGCCCAATTGTGTTGGTGCAGAAGAAAGATGGGACTTGGTGACTCTACATTGATTATCGAGCCCTGAATAAAATCACAGTCTGAAACCGGTACCCGATTCCTCGAATCAACGACCTCCTTGATCAGCTCACGGGGGCCAAATACTTCAGTAAGATTGATCTGAAGTCTGGCTACCACCAAGTCCCAATAGAACAAACAAATGTATGGAAGACTACCTTCAAGTCAAAAGAAGGTCTTTTTGAATGGCTGGTCATGCCCTTTGGTTTGACAAATGATCCAACAACTTTTATGAGGATGATGGACGATATCCTACGACCTTTCACCAATACTTTTGTAGTGGTGTATCTAGATGACATCTTCATCTACAACAAGACTTGGGCGGAACACTTGCAACATATTCAGCAGGTTCTGCACACCCTTCGACAACACAAACTATATGCAAACTTGAAAAAATGATCCTTCGGCATGGATATGGTCCATTACTTAGGCTACATCTTTGATCGACATGGTGTGCATGTGGATCCAGCCAAGATCCAGGTCATCTATGACTAGTCAGCCCCAACCACACTCACTGAAATTTTGAGCTTCTTGGGCCTCGCCAATTTCTATCACAGGTTCGTGCTGGGATTCTCTCATATCGCATGGGCCTTCTGGCAAGTAACTAGGGGTGGTAGTAAGGAAAAATTTGTGTGGGGTTTGTCCCAACAAAAATCCTTCGATGACTTGAAGAATCGTTTGTGCTCATCCCCAGTACTTTCATTACCGAACCTGCATCATCCCTTTGAGATAGAGACAGATGCTTCGGACTATGTTGTGGGCGTAGTTCTAACTCAACATGGCCACCCCATGGAATATCATAGTGAGACACTGTCAGATGTTGTCTGTAAGTACCCTACTTACGACAAAGAAATGTACTCCATTGTGCAAGCCTGCCGCCAGTGGAGACATTACATTCTTGGGAAGGAGACAGTCATCCACATTGATCACAAACCACTACAGTTCATGCTGACCCATGGAAAATTTCGGAATGACCGCCATCAGAAGTGGTCCACATACTTACAGTAGTTCCACCTCAACATCAAGTATAAAACAGAAAGTACCAAACGATTTGTTGATTGCCTCAGCCGACCTCCAGTCGCGGCACTCACCACGGTGCTAGACTCTTGTGGCCACGAGACCTCTAGATGGCTCCACCTCTACGAGACAGACCCCGACTTCTCCACCACCTACCAAATGTTGGGTGCAAACTTAGTGGTCACTAATTTCCATCTTCAAGATGGGTTGTTGTGTCATCTGGGCCATCTTTTCATTCCATCAAGTGAGCACAAGAAGATGATTTGGGAAGCTCACTACAGTTGGGTGGCAGGACACTTTGGCATCGAAAAGACAGTGGAAGTGCTGCAGAAACATTTCTACTGGCCTAAACTTCGACATGATGTCGACAAGTATATCAAGTCCTACATCGCCTGTGCTATTGCCAAACAGACCACTAAGAAACATGGCATGTACACCCCTCTTGCTACTACTGATAGGATGTGGGAATCCATCTCAATGGACTACATGTCAGGCCTCATGTCCACCAAGAGGGGAAATGACTGTGTTTTTGTGGTTGTTGATTGCTTTTCCAAGATGGCAATTCTAACCGCCTGCAAGAAGACCATCAAAATAGAAGCCACTACCAAGCTCTTCTTTGAACGAGTATGGGTACATTTTGGGATCCCACAAACCATTATCTCAGACCGTGACAGTCGGTTCCTCAACACATTCTAGTCAAGCCTCTGGTCACTGTTGTATACCAAGCTCACCAAATCCACTACCTTCCACCCCCAGACAGATGGTCAAACTGAGTTCGTCAATCGGATGATCGTACATATCCTACGCATTTACAATTCAAAGCACCCCCGCACATGGAATGAGAGTCTTCCCTATGTTCAACATAGCTACAATGGAGTCATTCATAGCTCAACTGGCTGCAAACCCTTTCAGGTGGGGTTGGGATTCCAACCATTGGGCCCCGTGGATGTTGCACTACCCCTGGTGACCACCTCAACCGACTCATCCCTTACTCCACCAGAAGATGACAAAGCCACCTAGTTAATTGAGTGGATTCAACACATCCGCCAACAGGTTCAATATATTCTACAAAAGTCTAATGCTAAGTATAAGTAGCGCCATGATCAACATCGGGTGCCACATAAGTTTCAGGTGGGAGACAAAGTTTGGTTGCACTTGCAGAAAGAACACCTTACAGGGCCCCATTGGAAGCTTCTCCCACTCTGTTATGGGTCGTAAACCATCACCAAGGCTATGGGTGACAATTCTTTTGAGCTCAACATTCCCCCTTTCCTTGGCCTGCACCCAGCCTTCAACGTGGCTCTCCTTCGACCATATTTCCCACCATTATTGGACACCTCAGAGATAGCAGAGAAGTTGAAACCAACAGAGCTCAACCTTGACTACATGCAACAGGGATCCAGTGATCATATTGTGGACACACAGATCAATGGCACTCGACAAAAAAGGATCCAGCTTTATCGAGTCATCAAAGCAGGGCAGCTCCTCCACCAAGGCAAGTGGCTTACCCAAGGCCAAATTCAGCAGAAATTTCCTCATCTGATGGGGGAACTCAACGCAATGGAGACCATTTCTTCCTAAGGAGGGAGGATTGATCTAGGTGGATATCAATGGTCACCCACCTTTTCCAACTCGCTCAAAACAGTTTTCTGGCAATTTTGGCAATTTACTATTTTTAGCAGTTTTAACTTCCGGGGCCATTTTGAGGGCCTAAATGAAGGTTTTTTGGGATCAAGCTTCTCAATGATATTTGAAGGCATGATTGATCCCCAAAAATGAATCTCCTCGACAATACCTTTCCAATGGGCTATCGTGCACCTAAAACGAAGATCGTATGCAAAAGTTACGACTCCGGGAAGTTGATGTACTGACTTACCCAAACAGGGCCCACATGACTTTTGGTGCTTCATCTCCTAGGGTTAGGTTTTTGGATGTCTAGGGTTTTTGACATTCCTATTTATTGTAAAAATTCCTTCAGAGCCTCATTTGTAATCATCTTCTTGTGAATGAGTGCAGTTGTCATATCTCTTCTCAGAGATAAGCCGCCACCATTCCAACAAGTTTGTTTTCCGCTGCATTTTACAGTTTCATCTTATTTCGTTATTGAATAGAAAACCAATTTTATTGTATCACCGTTATTCTGTGTTAATCATATTTTAATAATCTGTATTCATTTCGTTCTGCTCATAAAATCCGAATTACTAGTTTAGATGGTCACCTCCTCACGTAGACTCATGTTGAAGCTCCCTTTGATGTGGAGATATTGGATGATTAGATGTGAACTTGGCACTAGGTCGAACACCACAATTGAACCCACTTATGCAACAAAGAAAAATTTAGGCCAAATGGAGAAGAAGGCACCAACTATATAAGCCTTCAAATAGGTGGAGGGTTGATGTAGACAACAAATCCTGGAAATTCTAAGAGAATGGAAGGTGGAATAAGAGTGCCAGATTGCAAATGAGCTAGTAACCCCACATAGTTTTGGCATATGAAAAGAGAGCTTAGAGACCCTTAACAATGAGGAAGGGAGTGACATATAGATTTGGGAATGCTTGGGGGGCATTCTTGATTGTTGCAATGATCATTGTTAGGGTATTCTCTCAAGAAAAATCACTTTGTAGGTTTTGACGCGGTGCATCACAAGAAATTGTACCATACTATAGGAAATTCCTTGAAAAATAGGCCATTTTACTTTAGGGAATTGCAAATCCTATGCCAAAGGCACAATGAGGCTAGAAAAGGTAGTGGTTTACAATGCATGCTAAAGATCATTCAACGTAAAGGAAAGACAAGGACCAAACATGCAACCAAGGAAATACAAGGACCTGAGTCTAGGTTAATGGATCCTACCATGGTATCAAACATAAAATGGGAAACCACAATCACACAACTAGTTTGTAGTAAGAGAACTCTAAAGGAAGAACATCAAACACTTTTTGAGCCATCACTAAGATGGATATGAGGACCTTGGTGTTGTCATAAGGTAGGTTTTGTTAGTTAATTCACCGTGAATGCTCCACATATTGATATTAGATACAAAATGTGAATGGTCAATATGAAGTGCAAAAACCATACAGTACAATTATTAGTGAAAATAATTGAGCAAGTTGCCTTAAATATTGTAAACCTAACACTCATCATGTAAAGGAAGTCTAATGAGACATAGATGAGGAGGTTTCATAGGCTCGACCTTTACATATGCTTAGGATAATGTTGTTATCTAAAACAAAGAAAAAAAGAGCAAAGGATAATGTTGTTATCTAAAACAAAGAAAAAAAGAGCAAAGGATCATAAGATGACAATCCTTAAGCACCATGCAAACTCCTAATGACCATTGTTTAGAAATGGGCAAAACCATGCATTTGCAAGGCGTAACCATCACCCATTCATGATTCTACCTTGCTCTGTGCACGGTTTTGACCATTTTCAGATAGTGATCCTTTATAAGTCTAATCTATGTCAAAAAATGGAGTCATATAATTGTGTCGCAAACGACCCCCTTCTTTCAACAATTTGATGGAATCCAATGATGAAAATGATAATGAAAATTTGTAATTTTGTAAAATATGACACTATACTTGGGTTTCTCAGCCCCATTTTTGTTTGAGCAACTCTGTATTATAATTTCAACTATCAAAATCTAAAATTTGAAAATTTTAACAAAATTCAAAACAAAGATACCGAGAAAAAACTATGTTGATTAAATAATTAGCTTATTCCTCTAAAAAAAAGCGAAACCATAGACAAGTTCCATCTACCATTCATGATCCGCAGTGACCCATGCATGGTTCCACTTATTCCGGAACCATAATTATCACAACTCCCCTAGGTCAATAATGGTTGCCTCATGAGACCGAGCGTAGGCTCTAAAGCACTTAGTTATTATATGTTGTTATGTTTTGGACTGCTCTCTAAAGCCCATGACAAGAAGTTTGAAGTTGGAAGTATAGATGTATCATGAGCTCCACGTCGCTATCAATTTATCTACCAATGCAAGGTCAGCTTTCAACGGGTCGTTATCTCACAATTCCCCATCACAGATATTCATAATACGTCACTGCCACGGCTGCCGAGGCACAGCCCACACATGGGAGCAGAATGTGCTTTAGCAAATGAGAATCTCACACGTAGTCACAGCCCATCGGATTGCACCCGCCATCTGACTGGATTCTTACGCAACACGCGTGGCCTCGTAGGCCCACCAAGTCGCTGTATTTCCGACATCCA
This sequence comes from Picea mariana, assembly GCA_032191745.1. Classification (NCBI taxonomy): domain Eukaryota; kingdom Viridiplantae; phylum Streptophyta; class Pinopsida; order Pinales; family Pinaceae; genus Picea; species Picea mariana. The sequence continues at coordinate 8,730 of JASDQU010754500.1, read as the reverse complement.
ACGGCTGAGAGTTATTCCGGGGCCTCGGGAGTGCGACAGACCCGTACGATCCAATTAATTACAAACAGACTGAGGGCCATCATTGCGAAAGCGACGTTTCATATGGCGGGCAGAAAGCGACGGAACAGCCGACTTGACTGCAACTTGCACACGTTGGCGGAAAACGGGTCCCACCAAGAGCACGCGCGTCGGCGGAGCAGGCCAAAGTCCAATAAAATCCTTAATTATGCGAAATATTAAACTCGTGAATAATAGACGTACTGCGTTAATGCGTCATGCATGATGAAATAGCCGGCCTTTCACGGGATTTTTCAACCGTCGAACACGGTCACATCGTTATCATAACGTGAGACTGGGAGAGAGCAAAGCTTTTAGAAAACAATATTAATTATAATAAAGAAGAAATAGAAATTATTGCTTCTATGAAAGGCGCTTGTGCTCTATGGTTGGCAGTAAACTTTGTCCAATGATTATGGGATAGAAATCACACCAATTTCATCTTTATCACCCAAGTTCCTAACCACAATAGTTGCCATAGTTATCACAGCCACAAGAACTTACAATCCCTTTCCAAAGCGATCTTTTCAATTCTGTACTGTTGTTGATACTTATGGTTCTTTGCTCACATGGGAGTGATGGTGATGTTCAACTTGGGTGGGTTGTTTTCTGAGCTTGCAGCATTTTTTTTCAAATTGTCCGAATTCTATGAAAAAGAAATTGGAATTGGAAGAAGTTAGAAATTTGATCGATTTATTAAAAAAAAATTAAAGCTTGTGAAAATTTTCACTAAAATTCATATTTGAATTTCACTTAATATTCTTGATTAAAAATCTTACTGACAAATTACCTATTTTTCTCTTTTTTATCTTACAAATTATGTAACTCATGCATCTACATCACCCTTTTAGTGAAACAATTAAACAAAACCTTCTATTTTTCTCTTTTTTATCTTACAAATTATGTAACTCATGCATCTACATCACCCTTTTAGTGAAACAATTAAACAAAACCTTCTATATATAGTGGTGGGTTCTATTTCACATATCTCCATATTAATGCTTTCATCTCTCACTTTGGTAAGGTGATAATATGTAAATGGATCATGAAGTCACCTAGTGATGCTCAACGCCTAGTTCTTCCACTAAGGGGATAACTTATTATTTTATTGCTTTTTAATATCACTTATTATTGCTTTCCACAAAAAGTTAGTCACAAACCGAGGTTCAAAACAATCCCCTCTAGATAATGACATAAAACCATAGCTTTTGACCTCTTTTCATTTTTTAATATACTTTTTGTCTCACTCCATTAAGAAAACATTAAATTGGTAAATCTCTTTACATTCTTTATATTATATAAATACCTAAATTAGTATTATGTATATAATTTTATATATTATTAAATTAATATTATAAATAAAATTTATTATTATAAAATTCCAAGCATTTGCCATTTTATAAATCACGTGTCACGCATCTTCTTTTTCATTTTCAATTCCTGCAAATTGATGTTAACCATAACCCAACAAAGAATAATTTAATCTAGAGTAATTACAACCGTACTATCTAAGTTTAGAACGTGTGGTGGAGTTCTTTATAACAATCGAAAGTGGTAAGAACAAGTTCATACACTTCTATAAGAGTAATAGCAACTCTAAGGTCTAAAAATGGTGAGAGCATGTATAGTAATTGTAACTATATGAAAATTTAGTTGTTGTGATGGGTTTTTTAATAATAAAAAAACACTAGGTCATAGTAGTTTCAAAAGAAGAACACAAGACATTTACAAAAGTTTAGTAAGATAGGGATAAAAATAAATGAATGAGTTTTATTGTTTTTAGAGTAATCTTCAAATAAGTATTTTAAGAGGGAGTAGGTTGAAAAGTCATTAATTTTTTTTCAAAATTTAATAGAAAAATTGTTAAAAATTATAATTTTACGTAATTGATGAAAACTTTAATCATGTAATTTTATTCTTGATATTTTAGTCCATTTAAAAAAAAAATCAAGATTAACAAAATTCCCAAAAAATGACAACATCAAAATGAAAATGAAACTTTACTTTGTTAGAAAAAAAAAAATAATTCACCCTATCCAAAGAGCAATAAACACATGAAAGGAATTTCCTTAACCACTAAATCCTCGAAGATATCTAAATGTGCCTCATAAATTATGTAACCTGAAAATACACTAAAATACACATATGTAATTTAAAAAGATAATGCAGCCCATTTAAAATCATTTTGAACAAATGTTGAATTAAGAAATTTTGAATCTTTATTATATAATCATTTATTTTGGATCATTTTAAATATAATATCAATCAAAATGGTTCCTCATGTCATAGAGTTTATCTAAATATTTTTAACCATACATTATGCACTGAAAACACAACCTCTGCTATTTGTTTTTGGGTCCTCACCTTTATGTGTTATTCAACTTTTAAAATTAGGATATCTACTTTTTAGGTTTTCTATTATAAATATAATAAAACAAGGCTTTCACTTTTTTTTTTTTATATATAAAACAATATAAATAATAAAACAAGGTTTTTCCCCGGATGGGGTGACAGCGCAGCAAAGCTGAACACGTGGCGGCGAGCTGGAGCGGGCAGGCAGAGCGCTCACCGACTCACGTCAACCTCGCATTTAAACCGCCATGAATCACAACAAATGCATATTAAGGAGGCGCCTGCTCGCACAAGGCGAAGGTACCACCACCGAGGATCAGAGTTTAATGCAGTTCGGGATGGGGCTGTATAACGTAATTGGCATTATTTCCTGGCTCATTGTTTGCAGCGCCCCTCCGGGAAGCCAAGAGCTCTCGCGACCTGGTATTTTGTGGCAGAGTTCGATTCACAGCGCGACTGTCGCCATTAGCTCGAGGGGGTTGCACAGTTTGGTTGCATATCCACCTGATATCGATATGCCGCGACTCCGAGGCACACCGAGACGGGGAGCGGCCTGGTACGCCGCCAAATCGAGACGCAAGCGTAAGGAGGCCTTTGAAAAGGCGCTGGCAATTGCTACCAGAAGGA
>JASDQU010754499.1:18471-37150 GCA_032191745.1 Picea mariana | reverse complement strand
TCCCTAACCCCTCACGTAGGTAGAATAATATATTTTCCATGTAATAAAGGTTTATATTAATAAGGCCTAGTAATAAGGAAGAATACGTCAAATGTAAGAAGACCTAATATAAGCTTTCACTTCTAGAAAGATCTTCCTCTAGATTGTTCTTTTGGGAGATGAATTTAGTATAAATGGGAGTAGAGGGCATGATAATATTTTGTCTCAATAATTATTGTAATAGAGTGTTGCTATGTTGGAGGTTGGCCCCTCGAAGAGGCAAGTGAACATTGTTTCTTATCAATAAAGAGATTATTTTGGTGTTGTGGTTTCATATATTGTGTTGTCTCGTTGTTATGCTTTGCAATATTTCTGTTTTCTGCTATTATAATAGATCTGGTACCTTACAAACATAACACTGTGAAAACACAACACCTACGATGTGCAACAAATTTTATCAATGTGAAAATGACACAAAAATGGCAATACTATGGTGCTAGTCAACTCAAGTACGACGCAAGACAAAAAAATAACATTTTAAAATGTTTTTCAAGGTCATTATGATTTTCATAAGCCATGAAATAAAGTATCAAGGTCGTTATTTTATGAAAATATTCTTATAAAAATATTTTTTGTTAAGGTTTTTTGGACAAATATTTTTAATTAACCTATCGTTATTTTTATTAAAATACACTTTATCAAGCTCTATCAAAAAAGTAAAAGTAACTATACTAAAAGTTTCTTTAGAATGTCATTTATATTTTTAAATATAGTGGCAATGAAAGTATCAAGGTCATTATGATGTAAAATTAAAAACAATTTCTCTTGGAACTCAATTTACAAAGACATTAAATCTAACTTTTAAAACATTTTTGATAAAATTGAACTCCATAAATTGTTAACTCATAAAAAATATAAATAAAAAGGAACTAGGAATTTTCATTTCCAAATTATTCATTCATAAAAAAAACTTAATAAATCAAAATAAATAATTTAAGTTTATAAATGTGATAAACCAATACTAGTCACGCTAAATGTTAATCATCATCAAAGTCATTATGGTTTTCATAAGCGAAAAAATAAAATATCAATATCATCACTTTATTGTTAATGTTATCATATTATTAAAATAACTTTTATGATGTTGATATCTATGGTTTTTTAAGACCAACAAGATCTATTGGACAAATAAGAGTAATTAAGCACATGAGTGTTGGACCATTGTGAATTGAGTTAGTTGGGAAAGTGAATCTTTCGATAGTGACCAAGGAACCATCTTTCTTGGACTATGATGGAGTATTTCCACATGACTATGTCCATGGTGCCCACATGTAGTAATTCCGTTCCATCTCCATTTAACTTATTTCAATTTTTCAATAAATATTAATGCTAAGTTTTTGTAATGACAATTTATTAACAAAATTTTTAATGCTAAAATTTCGTAACTAACATTAAAGAAAGCACGCAACCGTATTTTTAATGCTAATTTTCCATAATGACAGACTTATAAAGTAATTAAAGAAAGCGAGCCTCCGTATTTTTGACGCTAAGTTTTAGTAACAACAAAGTATCAAATTTTAAAGCAAGCTTTTAATACTAAGTTTTCGTAATGTTTATTAACCACCAAATGATAAAGTTATTCGCGACCGATTAATCCGCCGATATATTCTTCCATGATTTGCGGTGATAAAACAACCGTTCTTTTTGGTACATCACTAAGCCACCTGGAATGTCGATGAAAAACGTGATATTTAATTTCCTCCAATTTTTTTAAAAGTTGGTGTTAAGTTAAGGTGTCAATTAACGGATGTGAATGCGGAGTAGACTGGTATTAATATGGTTCAACTATTTGCGCAGAACATTCTTTTTCTTAAAAAATTATTTATGCGTTAATTTACTATTAATATTAATAAAATTAATATTATGAACACCGAAGTGAACTAGAACGATTGAGTTTATCTAGAAATTCACTAGTTGAACATCGGTGAAAAGAACGATTGAGTTTATTTAAAGATTCCTTCCAAATCTTTATTCGAGAGTCATTTGGAAATTTATAGTCTAATGAATCTAGAAAATTTATAGTCTCATGAATCTAGAACTCTTTTCCAAGTCCTTATTAAGTACAATTATAGGGAAATTGCAAAAAGAGTTTTTTTCACATATCGAACAATTGTGATGGGCTTAATTGGAAATTATAGTTTTTGTGGACCACAAGTATTCAGGTTACATGTTTGTCCAACACCTAGAGTTCATTTTACATTTGTGAAAAAAGTAGTATTCGAAGTGAGTGGAGCTATTGCTCTTATACTATGTTATATGTTTTTGGTATTTCTCCGAAGAGGGAATATGCACATGCAAAACTTTGATTTTGCACAAGATATTTTCCAAAATTTAGAGCACCAAAGCATTTCATATCAAGAGCTTCACATAGTAACTAGCATATTTATCAAGCCCAAGTTGTTAAGAACGAGAAGTTTTGGGTCACTCTACAAAGGAATTTTGAGTGATGGCACAATTGTCATTGTCAAGGTTATCTAGTTGAAAAACAACTAGGTTGAGAAGAGTTCTAAAGTAGAGTGTAGTGTCCCACAAAAGGTTCAACACCTAAACAAGGTGAGAGTCATAACCTCATGCTCCAACCTCCATTTAAAAGGTTAGGTGTTCCAATTTATGTCGAATGGAAGGTTAGAGAAGCATTTGTATCATGATAGAGATAAAAACAATGGAGAGGATGTGTGTGAATTGGGATTGAAAACACAATTAAACATTGCCATAGATGTGACCCATGCAATGGAATATCTTCATCATGATTGTTTAGTGCAAGTATTTTGTTGTGATATAAAACCCAACAATGGAAGTTTTGGACAAAGACATGCAAGGACATGCAACATATTTTAGTATTTCAAGGTTAATTGACACATCCTAAATTGATTCACTTACTTCAACACTTGTTTTGAAAGGATCTTTGGGCTACACTACCCCATGTATGGATTTTCAAAACATTACTTTCACTTGCCTTTTTTTATTAACATTTTGTATCGAGTAGTCCAGCAAAATTGATGAAGGTCGTTCCTTTAATGTTGAGAATGGATTGGGTGGAATAGTTTCCACCATAGGACATATTTGCAACTAGAAGATTATGCTATTGGAAATGCTTACTAGAAAATAATTGACTAGCGATGTGTTTATTGTAGACCTAAATTAGCAGAAGTGGGTGAACTTGACATTTCCAAACAGAGTCAAAGAGGTAAATACCAACAACCTTTCTACGAGGGTGGATGGTGATGAATTTGAAGAAAATAATGTATATACGTACATGTCTACTCACTACTACAATACAAGGCTCTAGAGTCATAGGTTTGCGTCGTTCATGCCCTATCAACCCCAACTAAGTGATTTTTCCCAGCACACATAATGTTTTTGCATAGTAGCATGCATCATATTTTAGTCTAATTTGTGTTGTGTTACGATGCAACCCATGCTACATGGAAAATATTATGTTTAATTGTGTCACCCATGTTGGATTTGTGTCATGTGTGTCATGTTACAACATAGAACACGATACAAGAAACATCTTTTCATCATATTTATGTCATGGTTTCCTCAATAATAAAAATGTCACATGATTTTGTCATGTTATGATATTAATATCTTACTAGCACACACCATTCTAACATCATTCTTTTAGAGAGCTCCAATGTATCCTTTGCATAAGGGTGTAAAAATCAACACAGTAAATGTAGTAAATGTGGTACTAATGATACAATTCATTATACAATATTAGGGTTTTAACATAGGAGGTGTTTACATGACTAAAAGTATATGTTTATTATATAGAGAATGTGACAATGCAAAGAGAACGAAAAGTATAAAGTAAAAATGGACAAATCAGTGCAATAAATGTGATTCTTGTCACTAATCCGGATGATTTTGAGAATGACATGAAGGCTGAAATATAATAGAGATATGACAAGGAAATATACAGAGATATTGCAAGGAATATAGTAATATAGTAAAACATGGTTTCTATTAATGATTGTCTAGAATACAAAGACTATAAAATGCAAAGCACACAAGCTAGCTAGAATGGTGGTAGCTTATCTCTGAAGAGAGATGTGTTAGCTAAGCTCATTCACAAGAAGTTGATTACAATGAGGCTCCAAAAGCATTTTTAACATAAAGCATAAATGAGAAAACCCTAAACATCCAAAACCCTAACCTCGGAAGATGAAACGCCAAAAGGTTTGTGGGCCCCGATGAGGCTAGTTGATACATCAACTTCCCAATGGCGCAACGTTTGAATAGGATCTTTGCTTGGGGTGCCTGACACCTTGTTAGAAAGGTCTAGCCAAGGAGTACACATTCGGAATGGACAAATACATTCCAATATAGATCTTTTGGGCGTTGCCAAGTAAAAAAAAACGTCGTTTAAGGCCTCAAAATGGCCGTGAAAGTTTGGGACCCGAAAAAATATAGAAAAAATGCCAAGATGGAAATTATAATTTGAGCCAGTGGAATAGGTGGGTGGACACCAATGTCTACTTGGATAAATCCTCCTCCCTTAGGAAGCAATGGTATCCATTGAATCAAGTTCCTCCATTAGATGGAGAAACTTTTGTTGAATTTGATTCCTGGTGAGCCACTTTCCTTGATGAAGAAACTGCTCTACTTTGGTGACCCGATAGAGTTGGATGTTTTGTTGGTGGGTGCCTTTCATCTTAGATTCCATGATCCAATCAATTGTCACATGTTCAATGCATTCGAGATTGAGTTTTGTAGGGGCCAAGTGCTCGATCACGTCCAATGTGTCCAGGAGAGGTGGAAACTATGGTCGAAGCAATTCCACATTAAACATCGGGTGCAAGCCAAGGAAAGGAGAAACAATTACTTCAAAATAATTATCACCCATAGCCTTGGTTATGGTGTAATAATTGTATCGGAGTGGGCATAGTTTCTGACAGGGTCCTATGAGGCGCTCTTCCTACAAATGCAACCATACTTTATCTCCCACCTGAAACTTATGTCGTACTCGATGTTGATTGTGGTGTTGTTTGTACTTGGTGTTGACTTTCAGCAAAATATCATGAACATGTTATTAGATGTGTTGGAGTCGCTCAAAAAATTTGGTTTCTCGATCAACCTTGGTCTGAGCATGGGAGGAATCTTCCTATGGAGATGAAATGGGTAGAGCTACATCAATGGGGGCCAATGGCTGGAACCCCAAGCACACTTGAAAGGGATGTGGCCGATAGAGATATGGAGGGTTTTGTTGTATCTATGTTGAATTTTCACCATGTGCATGGATGTTTGGAATTCTACATCCTTGGGATACAAACAATCATTCTTTCGACTGCCTTTGTTTGTCCATCAGTCTGTGGGTGGAAGGCAATTAATTTGGTCAGCTTGGTGTCCATCATCGACCATAGGATGGAAAAAAAAAGTGCTCAAGAACCTACTATCTTGATCGGAGACAATGGTTCCTGGGAGCCCAAAATGAAACCAAACATGTTCAAAGAAGAGCTTGGCAATTGCCTCACTTGTGATGCTCTTCTTACAGGGTGCCAAAATGACATCTTAGAGAATTGATCAACAACCACAAAAACACATTCATTCCCATGCTTGGTTGAAGGAAGACAGGACATGTAATCCATGAAGTTGGAATACCAAGGCCTATCTAGAGTAGGCAGAGGGGTGTGTAGCCCCTTTTTCTCGATGGTGGGATTCGAAATGGCACAGGTAGTGCAAAATATGATGTACTTGTAGACATCTTGTTGAAACTTCACCAAATAAAAATGATTTTGCAGTACTTTTGTTGTTTTTGTCTACACCAAAATGTCCTACTACCTGTTTATAATGAGATTCCCATATCATATTTTCATGCTCGCTTGAAGGAACACAAATATGGCTTAGGTGGCATAGCAATCCATCTTGCAGATGAATGTCTGGAACTATTTTGTTTGCACTCAATGTATGATAGGAAACAACAAATTCATAGTCATTATTGTATAATTATGGCCACTGAGACATCTCATTCTGACATGAGTTAATAATTGTGGTTAGTGTCAGAACTGGTGGTCAACTGAGGAAATATGTGACATCGTAGGTGTTTCCCTTCTTGTACTTGATGTTCAAGTGGAATTGTTGTAGGTATGTGGACCACTTTTGATGGTAGTAATTATGTAACTTTCCTTGTGTTTGCATGAATTGTAGAAGCTCGTGATCAGTGTGTATGATCATTTCCTTCCCCATAATGTAATGGTTCCACTGTCGACATGTTTGTACAATGGAGTGCATCTCTTTGTCATAGGTGGGGTATCTGAGAAAAACATCATATAGTGTTTCACAGTGATAGGCTACTAGATTCCCATGTTGAGTGAGGACTGCACCAATAACATAAGATGAAGAATTTGTCTCAATCTCAAATGGATGTTGCAGGTCTGGTAGAATAAGGACTAGTACTGAGGAGAGGTGTAATTTTAAATCCTTAAATTCTTTATGTTGGGATGTATCCCACACAAACTTGGCCTTCACTCCACCCTTGGTCACCTAGTATAGGGACCAAACAATATGAGAGAACCCCAACACAAACTTGCAGTAGAAGTTAGCAAGACCCAAGAAGTCGTGGAGATCGGTCATTATCTTCAGGGACGACCAATGGAAAATGAATTGATTATTGGATGGATCCACATGCACAACCTGGTCATCCACAATGTATCCCAAATATTGGATTCTCTGCATGCCAAAGGAACACTTCTCCAAATTGGCATATAACTTGTGTTCCTTTAGGGTGCTCAAGACTTATTGAATATGCTTCAAATGTTCCTCCCAAGTTTTGTTGAAGATGAGGATGTCATATATATATATGACCATAAAGGAGTTTGTGAATGGCCACAATATGTCATCGATCATCCACATGAATGTGGTCGAGACATTAGTCAAGTTGAAAGGCATGACTAGCCACTTGAAGAGACCTTCTTTAGACTTGAAGGTTGTCTTCCATACATCAATTTACTCAATTGGCACCTAGTGGTAGCCTGAATTTACATCAATTTTACTGGAAAACTTGGCTCCTTTGAGTTGATCAATAAGATCATCAATCTAGAGGATTGGGGTCTGGTTCTTGACTATGATCTTGTTTAGGGCTTTGTAATCAATACAAAGTCACCATGTTTTGTCCTTCTTCTGTACCAAAAAAAATGGGCTCCCACAAAGTGTGGAACATGGTATGATGTGGACCTTCATAATTAGCTCTTGGATATGGTAATTTATTTCTTCATTCATCGTAATAGAACGCATGTACATAGGTTTGTTAGGACAATGAGCATCAAGTGTCAAATAAATTGAGTGCTTTACCTGACATTGCATAGACACCCTAGTAGGTGAGGAAAATATGTCTTTGTACTCTTCTACTATCTTGTCCACCTATTGTTGTTTTGTAGAGAGACCCCATGCATAGGTTTTGGTGGTTGCAATGAACTTTGGTTCGCCTTCCAACCAAGCCATAAAGAGGAAAAATATCCTGGTCTAAGAGACCACCTTTTTGAACTGCTTCATAGAGATCAAAGAGACCGTGGTAGTTGGGACTGCCTCTGGTACCTTGTAGAGATGATCTCCCAAAGTAATAATGACACTATGGGGCATAGATTCATAAACAACATGATGCTTCCACATATATGGTTGTCCTAAAAAAACATCACAAACTTCAAGGGGGGAAACATCACATAATACCTCATCTTTGAAGGGTTTGATGTTGTAGTGCAGTTGGCATTTTTAGATGATGTGGATGTCACATCCCTAGCTGAGCCAACCAATGGTGTATGGATGAGGATGCAACATCATTGTCAAGTTCAACCTCTTGATGAATTATATTGAGATTAGGTTCTTCTGGATATTGTTTTCAACAATGAAATGGAGTGGGGTTCCCTTCACCCACATTTGTGAGTGGAAGAGGTGCTCCCCTTCTTCAATCTACTCTAGTTCCTCTAGCTAGACTTTTGTGGTAGTGATGGTGATACTAGGTTCTGCATCAATGATCCATTTTTAATTTTTTGATTTTGAATTAGATTCTAAGTTAACATTTGACCCCGAGGCTTTCATCTAAGCCAACAATGAATGTTTGGAGCGACATTCATTAGTATTGTGCCAAGGGATTTTGTTGAACTTGCACCACTTTCTAGTGTCCTTCTTTGAATTCCCATTACCCTTGTTTACTGGTGGCTTGGACTGGCTTTCCTAGGATTAGCCATCCTTGATATGTCCTTTTCCCTAGGATTTAGAGCCACCCTTACCGGGCTTCTACTGTGAAGGGTTTTCAAAACCGAAAAATTGTTTATTCTTTTGCTTGAACTTGTCCTAGATCTTGACAACATATCAGTAAGCGTATCCCAGTGAGGAGATGTATAAGAACTCCATATTTGTTTGGATGTACCTTTTTAGGTCACTGTGGTACTTTAAAACCAGGTGTTGGTCAGAGTCTTTAATACCAAGCTTTGTGCGCAAGGTATGGAAGATGTTGGTGTACTCTAACACTCTTTATTCTCACTCCTAATGCAGAGTTGTCTATCTCATGTATTGGTCATCATAGTTTCCAATAGGGTAATATTTCTCCTTGGGGGTATCAACAAAAGCTTGCCAAGTGGGTCTTGGCCCAAAAATTGCAAACTCATCCTTAGCATGTTTCTCATAGTAAGTCTTCCAAAAATATCTGACATGGGGAAGGGCCTTAAGGAGCGCAAAGGTGAGTTTTTCATTGTTGGAAAAATTTTGGACTGAGAAATAACCCTCTAGAAGACTTAACCAGTTTTCCAAAGAATCAACGTCTATCTGGCCTTCAAAAAAAGGAAGACCAAAGTTAACTTACAGGGAATTTCACCTTTGGAGTGACTTTTGGTTGAAGGTACCTCCATTACTATTGGCAGCCATCAAAAGATCTAGGAGAAATTATCCATCATCCTGTTCCTTTGTCGCGTGAGGGATTTCTCGAGAAACATTTTGATAGGATCTCCTTCTCTGGCATCCCTCTTTTCTTCCACCATGGGAGGTTTCTTGGGATGGAAAGAGTGGTTGTCCTCAATAGAAGCAAGCTTGAGACCCAACTCTCTATACATGAACCTCATTGGGGACATTCACTAAAAATGATAAGGAGCAGAATTCTCTGATACCATTGATCCAGATTATTTTGAGAACGACATGAAGGCAGAAATATAACATAGATATAACAAGGAAATACATAGAGATATTGTAAGGAATACAATAATACAGTAAAAATAATATGGTATTAATGAATGTCTAGAATACAAAATACTATAAATTGCAAAACACACAAGCTAGTTGGAATGGGGGTAGCTTATCTTTGAAGAGAGATGTGTCAACTACACTCATCCACAATAATATGATTACAATGAGGCTCCAAATTCATTTTTAACATAAAGAATAAATGAGAAAACCATAAACATCCAAAACCCTAACTCTGAAGGAAGAAACACCAAAAGGTTTGTGGGCCCCGATGGGGGTAGTTGATACATCAAATTCTCAAGGACATAACTTTTGCATACGATCTCTGTTTGGGGTGCTTGGTACCCCATCAAAAAGGTCTAGATGAGGAGGGAACATTCCAAATGGACCAATACATCCCAACAAGGATTTGTAGGGTGGTGTCAAGTAAAAAACAAAACATCGTTTAGGGCCTCAAAATGACCTCAGAAGTTTGGGTCCCGAAAAACTATAGAAAAACTTCCAAGATGGAAACTGTAATTTGAGCTAGTGGAATAGGTGGGCGACCAATGATGTCCACCTAGATCAGTCACATGACCATATATGTTATGAACTACTTACGAAAAAATGTAAAAGGTGAGGCATGCATACATCATTCTCAAAGAAATCTATCTATTGTATTCAGAACCATAAAGATTCAAGCAATGTCTTCCCCCACACTTCCATCCAAAATAGTTGTGGRGCAATCAAGGTATATGTGTATGTSCACATTTTCARGGGAAAGTTACAAAAWWTTTATTTACAAAKTTTTSGAATGATTGAAGCACTMAATTTCTCACCAAGGGTACCATGATCAAACTTACATARGCTATGAACTTCATARTGGAAAGTAAATGACCCTAAACMTTTGTGTAATAACTCCTAATGGAATTAKTTAGAATTAAGAAGTTGTRYTRTACCTAGGGAGGTAATACGRGAGGTACCYAATGGCAATGGGGTTATGTATTATTGGTGGAGACCATTCAATGTAAGGTGGACTACACCCACCATAGTATTAAATAAGGCCCACTATGGTAGTTAGAGATAATAAATAGGCTTTCTAGAAGATTCCTTCTCTAGAATGCTCCTAGAATATAGAGAATACTATATAAAGAAGTGTAAGAAATGTATTGAGACATGAAGAATAATATTGTTATTGTACAAGAAAGTATTGTTTGAGGAGTGTTATCCTTCCATAAGGATTAATATATGGTGTTACCCTACCTCAAGGGTTTTCTCTATTTCTTGTTTTTAATGTTTCATTGAATGGTTTGGTATTTATTATTGGTTTATTGCTTAAGTATATTTGCATATCAGTTAAGATATATAACATTTGGTATCAGAGCTCTTTCCTTGGCCAAAGAAGAGAAGAATTTTTTTCATTTTGCATATATTTGTTAAAGGAAAAAAAAGGCAACGGAGCACTTCAGACTCAGTTATGAAAATTTCTTCTTATAATTTTTTGAAAGTGATTGTATATCTGGATTCCTCTCAGAAAAATACCCAAATTAAAAAAAAAAACATCAGCTGAAACAGATTCCTAGAAGTAAAGTTATGAGCATTTTAAATTCGACAAATTTTTAGGTTTTTTTCCGGAAAATGTCACGCGATTTGCACAATAAGTTATTTATAAACCCTAGTTTTGGTTGAATATTTCTTCCAAGCAAGATGTAGTTTACTAGAAAATATGATGGCCCTAGTATTAAAGACTTCATAAAAGACAGGGAGTTAGTTTCAAAAGAGACATGGCCATATTATGTAGAGTGTAAATTACAAGGTGATGCGTCCATTTGGTGGAAATCACTTTGTTATAACCAATTGATGGCACTTTCTAAGGAAGCGTTTGAAAAACTACTTTTATTTAAATGGTCTCATGTTGATAAAGGGAGCAACAAGAGTTTATTTTCATGTGGAAAATCTATATTACAGGTTCATGGTTGTATTCATACAACAAATATCATTGTTTCTATTAACTCCAGTTGCATGCATAATTTTATCAATGTTCAGTTGGTTAATAGATTGCATGTTCCTACAAAGAATATTCAAAGTTCATAGGTTGCAGGTGAAAATGTTCAAATATTTAAATATTTGAAGATTACCATGGATAAATATGTGTTGCATTCATATTTTTATGCTATGGATATGGATGAAGTGGATATTGTTTTGGGATATCCTTGGATAGAATCAGTGGGTACCATAAATATTAATGTGCAAAAGATTTTTTTGAATTTGTGGTTCAAGAAAAATAAAATTACATTGAAATATGTATCTCTTAGTAAGACAGAAGGGCCCATGACATCAAATACAAAAGTTCTTGTAGAGTCCGAAGTTGAATCAGAGGCAAAGTCTACAAAAGGAGATGAAGCAATGCCACATGAAGGAAACAATAAAGAAACTAAGGAGGTCATTGACTCCAAGGTACAAAGGGTTGAATATTTGAAGGAAAAGGAACCAATTCCTACAGTTGTTGTATATCATCATCCACAACATATCGAGAAACAACAGTCATTAAGACAAAGGCGTCAGCATCAACACACTTATGCACCAACAGGGAACCAAAAAGGAAACCAATCAAGAGGTGCATGGAGGACTACTAACACTACAGGGAGAGATCGAGACAGAGAACCAACCCTGTGAAAACACTGGAGTGATGCAAAGTAAGATCAAGGTGTCAAGGAAGCAATTGGACATCATGTCCATCTTCCATTAGGATGGATGGATGGTCGTACTTGGTACCAGTTGGCTACAATTCTTAGCCAATCATATTGTATGGTCTCTTCTAATGTTTCAGGGATGAAACATGCTTAAGGGGGGTGGAATGTACTATACCTAGGAAGGTAATATGGGAGGTACCTAATGGTAATGGGGTTATGTATTATTAGTGGAGGCCATTCAATGTAAGGTGGAATAGGTCCACCATGGTATTAAATAAGGCCCACTATGGTAGTTAGAGATAATAAATAGGTTTTCTATAAGATTCCTTCTCTAGAATGTTCCTAGAAGATAGAGAATACTATATAAAGAAGTGTAAGCAATGTATTGAGGCATGGTGAAGAATATTGTTATTGTACAAGCAAGTATTTCCTGAGGAGTTTTATCCTTCCCTAAGGATTAATTTATGGTGTTACCCTATCTCAAGGGTTTTCTTTATTTCTTGTGTTTAGTGTTTCAGTGAATGGTTTGGTGTTTTTATTTGTTTATTTATGAATCATATTTGCAGATCTAGTATTGGTATATAACATAAGTTAAAGTCATCATCCTATCTATGATTAGTGTCCAAATTGGGATCTTTACCTAGTTATCCATTACAACTATATAGGATTTATGAAGCATGTCTCAATAGGAAGTGGTCAGCTATGGCTTTGAGGGGTAGTTCTAAAGATATTGACATTGACCCACAAGAGGATGAAGAAACTTTTCAAATAGAAAAATATCACCTAGCTTGAATTGAAGGCAAGAGACAAACAATTGAGGTTGATGCAACTCTCAAAAGATCTAGATCATAGTTAGAGGTTATCGACGCTTCTTTCCCTCCACCTCTGACTAGCATACATGCAATTGGTAGACTCAAGCATACAAAAGTACCTAAAGTATTAACCATGGGGTGCAATAAATGCATTTTTGTTGGCCAAAAGAATTTCCAAAACATTTGAAGTTCATTATGAGGAAAACCATTGCACCTATCACCAACTTTAGACATGTATACATTCCTTTGAAGCTTGTAATTAATGCATATTTCTAATCATAGACTCCAATTACAACATTTCCAAATAATTTAATTTACCAATGCACATTGGGACACTCTAAACCTTTATTACCAAACTTCTGAAGCAATTTATAAATTATACCTTTTCTTGTGAAAAATCTGTTTTGAGGAGAAATTGTATCTCACGTCCAAGATTTGATAGAAGTAGATACTCTCTATTTTTTGTACATCAAATTGAAAGGTCCAATTAATCTATTGGTCTCATGGATATTATCTCTTCTTGGACATTGGTAAATCTGCTTTGAGTAGAAATTGTATCTCAGGTCCTTAATTCAATCTAATATTTTATCTCATGGTGTAAGTGAGTGGCTTGAAGGAAAGGGTAAAATAACCAATAAACAAGAATCAACACGCTCACCCAAGATGGGAAATTATTGTATATTTCTATCCAAAGGTTTATGAATGCATTAATGATTTGTGTGAGGTCATGGGCACTTCTATTTCATTGAAAACTTGCTGTCTGGAACCTTAAAAAGCTCCAAACAAGCTTGCAACCTTATTAGCTAACTTACACATTGATTTTAGAGGGAAAATCATGAATGAAGTGAGTGTTTTTTAACTCTCATTGATTGTTGGCTTGGGCGTTGAGTTTCCCCTCGCAACTAAGAGAATTTCCCTTCATTAGTAACCTATGCAAGCTTCTTTTCCTCCAACTACATGATTCCCTTCATTGGTGGATTGTGAGGTGTGTTCTCTTCTTCAAAGTGAGACATAGCTCATTATTTCATTCCCAAATATGGAAACCACACATAGAAAACTTCCAAAATATAGAGAGAGACATCTATACATTACTTCACACATCATATAGATTTGATCAGACATTATTCATAAGAATTTGCATAACAAATGTTCATTTTTGAACAAGGAGAGATATTGAATATCATCTCCACTTAAGGTGTATCACATTGTCTTCTAAAATAGTTAGTTGAGGAAGGACTATTCATTCTTGTTCTTTGCAACAAAATTATAAGGTGCATTTTAAATTCAAATGAAAGTGTTCTAGAAAATAGAGTAAATAATACATAGAAAATATATATCAGAAACATAGATGAAACTTATCTTTTTTAAATTTGTAGACCAAACAACCAACAGAACGAGTGATTTCCACCCAATTGTAGGTAGTCCGCTAAGGACACCACCCCCTAGTTGGGCTATTAGACCACCAGGGCGAAGAACCAATGAAAACTACTCATCCTAGACTCTTAATTTACATGACAAGAATATTACTCAACCAATATTTCATGGTTGAGATTTTAAATATAGAGAAACCCTTGGCACTTATAATACATGCCCCACGTGACAAAAGAAGGTCTTCCTTCTCTGCTCAACAGTCTATTAGGGACCTAACCTCTCTAACCTCTCATGTAGGTAGAATAATATATTTTCTATGTAATAATGGCCAACATTAGTTTATAAGGCCTATTTAATAAATAAGAACAAGTCAATTTAAGAATACCCAATAGAAGCTTCCTCTTCTAGAAAGATCTTCCACTAAGAAGGTTCTTTAGAAGACATAATTAGTATAAATAAGTCTAGGAGGTGTTGGCCCTTGACCAAGTTTTGAGGATTCTTGGTCATGTTTGACCTAATTTTGGGACTTCAACAGGCTGTCAAAGGCAGAGCACAAGACAAAATGGAGATCGCAGGATCTCGGCCCCTTTTTTGGTCCTTTTTGGGATTTGGGATTATGTAATGGGTATGGGAATGTTGGCCCATGGGTTTACCCATGCTTAGGCCCACTTTTGTAATATATATATATAGAAGCTAGGCGATGTAGAAAGTACTAGTGATCGATCTATGTGATCGAAGGGTTGTAAGTGCTCTGTGCATACTATGTAAAACTTGCAAGGCCAAGTGAAAGGGACTGTAAGAGATCGAGAAGAGGCTTTGTGCTGAACCTAACTCAGGGAAGGAGGATCTAGCGAAGTGCACAGATCTCCTGTCCTATGTGTAGTAGGGTTTTGAAGCTCTGTGCATGTAACTGATTCACAAAAGATAATAGAAGAGAAGAAGAGTTGTTGGACGTAGCCCCAGGGTGGGGGTGAACCACATACATGATGTGCTTCTATGCTTTGTGCAATGTGTTAATGTGTTATGTATTTACTTTCTTAGTGCTTTAATATAGATGAATGATAGATAAATATGTTTATGCTTTATGCTTAATGATGTGGATGGATGCTAGATATGACTTATGTAAATGTGCTTAGTGCTTGATTATCTTAGATCTGAATGAATACTGTGATTCTCTGTAGTTTAGGGTTTATTTGTGCTAAGAGTAGGATTCCACTGTGTTGTAACTAAGGACTAGATATTGATGAACGTTAACTGCTAAATGATCTGTTAAGTGTTAGAATCATAGCTCTGTGTCCCAACTAAGGTTGTAGACATCTGAGTCCTGCAACCACCCCTGCCTCTACCTCGGGTGAGACTTCATATGCTTCGCAGGTGTTTCTGAAAGGGTCAGTAGTTAGGGTTTTGTTGGTGCGTTGTTGTAGCATTGAACCCTAGGTCTGCCCCTGTGCCAACAAATGGTTCTGCTGCCAGGACCTGAAACTGTGATTGTTGAGAACCGAGGAAGAAGAAGCTTTGTGCAAAGACCTAACCTGGAATTGTGCAAGCTCTATGCATAGATCTATCACTCTAGTGAACAGTATTCTACTTGATTTGTGAAATCTCTGTGCTAATGAAAGAAGTCTGATCCGAAGAAAAGAGGTCAGATCTAAAGAAAAGAGGTAAGATATGAAAGCTTTGTGCTTTGATAAAGGTAAGAATAGTGAAAAGTTTTAGATCTGGAAGATTTATGTTCTGTTGAAGATAAGATTAGAAAAATTTTTGTTTCTAGAATATGGATCTAGGTATGATTGATAGATTTGGTCCTAGCTTGAAAACCAGGAAACATGGTATGAATAGATCTGATAAGAATAGTGAAAGATATGTTATACCTATGCATAGACAGAATGTTTGGACTAATGAATCGATGCAAGACCATAGAAATAATTTGATGCAGGTTAGCTACCATGATCCTAGCGCGCAGTGCAAGAGAGGTTGGGGATCATTTAAAAGAAAGAGAGGATTAACCCTTTGTTACAGTTGCAGAAGACCAGGGAATCTGGCTAAGGAATGCCCTGGTAGAAGATCTAGTTTCCTCTATTGTAAAGATTTGGACCATGAAGTATTGGATTGCCCTAGAATGATTGCTAAGGTTGAAAGAATGAATATGAACCGACAAAACCCTAAGGTAGATCTAGAAACTGAGATCATGGAAGAACCCCAGATAGACTCAAAGAAAGTATTGATACAGATGAAATAAACCCTGAATGACCACCAACATGTCAGTTTATCAGAGGTCTTTAAAGAAAAAGAATGCATTGAAGAAAGAATAGGAGACTTTGACATCGACTGTGTTCAGGATGATGAAACACAGGTGAATATCATGATAGAAAGAACTTGGAAACTATTAGGGGAGCCTGCTATAACTCCTTCATTGGGAAGAATATGATTATTCAGAGGAAAGATGATAACCCTATGTGGAAGACTTACCCAGATGTCTATGAGTGCTCATGGAACTTCGACAGAGGAATAATTTGAAGTTATTAAATTTATTGAGAACAACACTCCATTTGCTATGTTACTAGAAAAACCTTGGATTGAAAGAGATCGGACTAGAAGGAATGAAAAACAAGTCTTAGAACAAAATAAGAAAGAGTTAAAAGATTTCATGACTAGGAGGATTGCACATTTGATTGAAGAACAAGAGAACATAATGAAGCTATTTCAAACCATATATTTGGATGTCGAAGTTGGAATAACACTAGAAGACCTATAGAAGATTGAAGTACCTATTCCAGCTACAGATGAAGTATTACATCTGATTTCTAGGAAAGAATCTCACCAACGTGAAGTCACTCTGTCGAAAGAAGATAAGAATCAGAATGGAATAAGGAATTCTGAGATGAAGATCAGTGGAAAGAAGGCTAGAAAACTAAGTAAGAAGAAATCTAAGATCAAAAAGTTACAGAAGGTTCCCGAGGGAACTTCACAGAAGGAAAATTTGCAAAATTGGAGCTTCGTCGGAATATCAGAACAACGTCACATGGCTCTTCGCCATGGTGAAGCAATATAGACATTGGGAATAGTATAACTGTTAAACTGATGACCTGAATGGATAGAAAGGAATGTATGGTCAGAAATTTCACCACCAGACCGTTGGGACCACACCACAACAGACATAACTGAGTTAATGTAGGATTCTCACCCATTGTAAGAGATCCGTTGCCAAGTTATCTATTTATCCCATCGTGCCATGCAATGAGAACACTTTTGCCAATCATGACTATCTGATCTCACAACATAGTTGATTTCACACGGTGATCACTATGTTAGTACCATCTATCCTGTTGCATTGAGCAGTTATTATTCAAACCTGAGATATTCAACCACAAGCGTATGTCTGAAGAACTTAGTGTAGTCGAAGAGTCTGTGAAAGAAGTACTCATTAACTTCATCACTAAGAGAGTCATGTCTAAAAGAGTGACATCTGTAGGTGTACAAGCATACTTGACGAGAGGAGTACAATCCTCTCCGTCGACTGCTCGCAAAGCTGGACCATCCCGACCATCAGCAAAAAAGTGAACCAAACACAAAATTATGACCTAGCAAATGCGAAGCTGATCCCAACCATATTGCCCGATTACATCCCACCTCTGGCCGAGGCAGTGAGTTGAGATAGTGTGTTGAGATAATTTGAGTACACCATGGTTATTGTGTACCTCTCGAAGGGGATATGCATAGTTCGAGCAAAGAAAGATAAGATCACAACGTTGAAGTTCAGTGACTTCAACCTTGGAGATCGCAAAAAATACAATATGCTTGGCCCGTATAAATAATTGACCATGATGAAGGGGTAGCCTCCATCCAGAATGGCACAGTGTGCCTCGACTGCCAGTTAATAGCTGGAAAATTAGTAAGGAAGAACAGACCTACGCAGGTCACAGGCTTTGTTGTTAACCTCGCAGGGAAATGCGTAGAAGGTTTACAGATGAACTAGGTGAAGTACCTAGTGAATCAACTGGAGCTAGACTGTTGCGAAGCATAGGATCAGGGTTACGAGTTCCACTTCATCTGGCTCTTGATCCTTATCACCTTTGTTTCCTGGGAGATGCCGGAAGGTGCGAACTTCCTGGATATTGAACCGTTTGAACCGCTTGCTGCGAATTTCGCTACACTTTGGTATTCGAGTGATATGAACAAACAGTGGCAGTTGAATGTTGTTTTTTATATGTACTACCTTCATCTAAAGAGATCCATAGAAGTCAAACCTCACATGACTCCAAACACCCTACAAAGGTTCCGACCCTTGATGAAGTTCAATGCAGATCGACGCTTTATTTGCATTACAACATGAGCAGATGAACACAAGAAGCAGCTCCACTCATATTATAAACTCACGGAAGAAGACCTTGAGGAGATCACTAAGAACTGGTCGACAGACCTCCTTATTCCCATAAACCATGTAGAGATATCCGACCCTAACAGCCCAGAATCTACGCACAAAGAACATGATACACCTGGACCCAGCAAAACGAAGAAGACCGAAGAAGTCCACGACTTAAGCAACACCTTAGGAAATACTGCTTCAGTATCACCTGACCGAGGGGGTGCTGAAGAAGAGATAAATGGTAC
>JASDQU010754498.1:46909-57492 GCA_032191745.1 Picea mariana | reverse complement strand
ACATACTTCTGGGGTGTAAATACTTCATGGGGTATAAACACAGCTGAAAGCAAGGACCTCTGAATCAGGAAGATAATCAGGCTCCACAACCAACACGAACAACTACTTGGAACACACTTCGACCTACATTACCCTTTCTTTGACTGACCCCCGTTCTTATTTATATTTTTTTACAAGCTCATTGGTCATTACAATCTCCTGCCAAAACACTAACCCTAACATGGTTAGGTTTTCATGCCTGTGTGCCTTGCATGCGCTTTCCCTTGCACATGTTGCTTTTCCTGTCAAATGGTATTCTCCAAAACTAGGTTTTATTCTTGAAAAATAGGTATTGCCTCAAAATAGGCATGTGCCCAATAGGCCACCAACACTAATATGTGGCTCGTCCCGAGCCACCTAGACAATGTGCGCACCCCGAACAACCTCTGCTAGGCTGTGGAACTTGTCTGCACGTTCCCTTCCTCTTGCCTGAACCTGTGTTGCTTTTCCTATCACTGTCTCCACCAACTGCATTGTGATCTCCTCATGGATCATTGTTGTGCTCTATGTGTGTGCCTACTCAATGCTCTTCTTCTCCTCCTCCAGTTGTGCAATCATCTGCGCAACTTGTTCCTGGAGTGGTTCCACTTCTGCTTGTCTCTCTTGTTTCTGCCTTTACACGGCTTTTAACTCTGCCTACAGCTTCTTTAGATCTTGATTGCCTTTTACACGCTCTGTAATGTTCATTGTCTTTTGCTTTTTTCTGAGCTCTTGGATACTTTCGCTTGCTCTTTCTTCTTCCTGGTTCGACTGCTGGACCTGCTCGTCCTCCTTTAGCGTTGTCCAGAGTTGCACTGCTCGGTCAAACAATTATGCTACTGGGATGACTTGTTTCTCCATTTCGCCTAGTTGAAGTGTAGCTTCTTGTTTCCTTTATTCTCTCACCTCTGGAGGAGTCATGGGGTTGAGATTCTCTTTTAATTCATCGATCTTCTGCCTGTACCGATAGAGTGTTTGTGTGATGATGTTGATCTTCTCCTCTGCACTTCTTTCTACTACTTGTGCATTGTCAGGGATGCGATTATACACTGTTGTCATTCTCGGTTCCATTATGTTTGTGTGTTCTTTTTCCTCTTTGGTTTCGATCTTGACCTGCTTGAATACTAGTTCTAAGGCTTCCTTTCCATTCTTCGTATGCTGCAATTATATTGCTTCTGTTCTTGCACGTGACTGCACCTCCTGCGCGACACTGAATTGAAGCTTGTACAATACCTTGGTTGGTATCTTTTCCATAACCAACTCTACTTGTGCCAGATTCTTCAGTGGTGTCTGGGCTATGGATTCATCCATCTGCAACATGTTGGATGTGACTTGGAAGTTCAGGCTCGCCTGCACTATCGTTTGGATGGTATCTTACTCCTGACGCTTTTACTAGTGGATAGATTGGCCCAACAAAGTCTATTGCCCATTTTTCAGATACTTTCAAAGTTACTTGTGGTCTCAAGGGAATCTCATCCTTTATGTTGGGTTTTCCAACCCTCTGACAGACATCACATTGCTAGCAATATCCCTTATCATCTCTATGGGTTGTTGGCCACCATAGTCCTGTGCGCAATACCTTCTACGCAGTATCTTTTCCTGCATAATGTCCTTCAGTTATTCCCTCATGAGCTTCTGCCAAAATTCTAGGCCTTTCATGTTCTAGTACACACCTTCTCAAAATGTTATCTGCACCCATTTTATATAAGTGTCATGGAATCAATTGTTACTCTACAACTCTGACTACCAGATTTTTCTTCTACGCAGTGCTAAGTTCTTATGGTGCAATCCATGTACTTAAGTATTCAATAATATCAACAAAATATTCATCAGCTATTTGTACTGAAAACAACTGTGCATCAGGGAAGTTGTCTTCCAATTTGGTAGGTTCCTCTCCATTAGTGACCCTTAACAGGTGATCCGGTCCTGCATTCAGCTTCCTTGGTTTGACTACCACTTCAAAATCAAATTCTTGAAATAAAAACAACCATCTACAGATCCTCCCCCCCAACACTCGCTTGTTGACTAAATATTTCAGGGCAGAATGATCTGTGAGCATCTTTCTAAATCCCATGCTCCTGGCAGTGCCAAAATTTCTATGGTTGATGCATCTACATGCACATGAAATGTCTTTTCCCAGTCTGGGAATACTAGGATAGGTGTTGTGACCATCTTTTCTTTTAAAGTGTCCAACCCTTGTTGACGGTCTTCATTCCACTGAAAGCCGGTATCCTCCTTCAACAGTTTTTCCATTGGCGCAGTGATCTACGCATACCCTTTGATAAATTTCTTGTAATAGCCTGTATGTCCCAGTGTTGCTCTCAATTGGTGCACTGATTTTGGTGGTGGTAAATTAACAATGACTGTAATCTTAGCAGGATCCACCAATAACCCTTGTTTATAAACTATATATCCCAATAGTATTCCAAAAGGTTTCCCAAAAATGCATTTCTCTATATTCAATGATATCTAACATTGTCTGAATCTTTCCAACATTAGCCTTAACACTTCTGCATGGTCCTTTAACAAACTATATACAGTCTAGTCATCCAGATATACTTCTAAAAACTGGTGTATGAATTATTTAAAGGCGGCTATGATTACTCTTGAAAATATGGCTGGTGCATTCTTCAGCCCAAAAGGCATGATTGTGTACTAGTATGATCCCCATTATGTAGCAAAAGTAGTTTTATACCTGTCTTCTAGAGAGATCTTGATCTGATGGTAACCTAAGAATCCATCTGTAAATGAGTATGCTTCCTAGCCTCCTACGTTCTCTAGGACCTCATCTGTGAAAGGGGTAGGAAAAGGGTCATGTAGGCAAGCATCATTCAACTTTCTCAAATCTACACAAATTCTTATCGCCCCTTGTTTGTTTTCTTGCACTATCATAGGACTTATCCATTCAGATTCCTCTACTAGTTCTATGATACTGATGTCTAACATTCTGTCAATTTAAACCTTTGCTTTATGCTTGTATATTGGATTCAGTCTGTAAGGTCTACGTCTGACAGGTGTTGCCTCAGCTTTGAGAGGTATCTTCATCTCTCCTAGTTCTCCTGCTATGCCTTTCATCTCTGTAAAGTTTGTTGGGAACAGATCACTATATTCGCACAATAACTCTATTATTCTTTCCACTATTTGTTCATCCCAATAGTCTCCAATACTTGTCATTTTAGGATAATCAGTTGTCCCAATGTTGACTTTCTTCACTTTGATAGGTGCAAAAAATACTTCTGATTTCTAAGATGGACCTTCCACCTCTCTTTCTCCAATTTCTGTAATATGAATATTGCGCAGGTCATATTCCTTTGGTGCTTCCTCTTCCACATGATAGCATGCCAATAGTTCTTTGACTATTTTCCTGTTCTGTTGTTGGTATTTTGTCATGAGTTTATCCTCTGGTTCATCAATAAATATCACCCCTCTTATATGTTTTAGTGATGAATCAATGTTGGGGTTCTCATGTTTAAATGAGAAGGTTACTATAAAATTTTGTTGTAGTGTTGTTCATTCTACAATGCCTCTGCGCAGTTCCTGATCTACATACCAGTTTTCTGGAATTCCTTCTAATGTGTGGATGAACTGATGAGGCCATTCCTCTGGTGGTGTCATCCTCCATTATGTTCTACATTTCTCCACATGTTCTGTTGGTGTCCCCTGTCCATCATATCTCTTCATTTTATTGCTCCCCCGATGTGTGCCAAATCTAATGTGTAGTAGTTGCTTACATTGGTACCAGTCCTTAATTGTTTCCTTGTGTGTGCCCCACTATCTTGTAGGTGTTTCCTTGAGTGCAATGTCCAGGGCTAAGAGCATCTGATTCTCTAACACTTCATCTTTGTATCTTGTTAGGAATTCTTCTAAGTCATTCACCCCATAAAAACTGGGAGGTTCTCTTATCTCGGTACCCACCCATCTTACTGTGCAGTCTATTCTTGTGCGCCTTCTTTTGGAGACTTCATGTAATCCCTGCTGTTAATTCTCTAAACCTGCATCTAAGTTAGAAGCACATGATGTGATGCTCCTTCAGTTGAGTACCCCATCTACAGTTAGGTTGACGTACTCTTCTTCGTGCGAAGTGGTTCTGTATAACTTGTTTATTTCCTCCAGATCTAAGCAAGTGGGCTCTACAAACCTTTCTCCCTCCGATGGATCTAATGGCACAATGACTCTGTATTCTACTAATTAGAATGGCATCTTCCTTGTCTTCAAGTTGATGATGGCCTGCTTATCAAATTCCCAATCCAAGCCAAGCAATATTGGATAAGGTGTTGTGCCATTTACTATTTCTATTACTTGAAAGTCTCCCTTAGTGTGCACTCCATCTAGATCTATTGTCACACCCTTAAGCCTTCCAATTGGTAGAACTCTATGTTGATTTTCTAACTTCAATTGGATCGGTGAATAGCCTAGTGTGGGCTCTCCCATACATTTCCATGTCTTCTTGGGTAACACATTTACCTCATTGCCTAAGTCCAGTATAATATCCCCCATATTGAAATCTCCAATATTAGCATTGAGTCTGAATTCCCTGCTTATCCTCCTTCTTGTATGGAGGTGATTGACTATTTTCTACTCTAACTTCCCTTCTACCTCTATGTAACATCTTTCTAACATATTTTGCAAAACTTTAATAGATGATGGGTCATTCAATAACTTCACACAAGATTGTAGAAAACCTTTATGGTACTTACTTGTACTAAAGGTGGTGCTTTGCTGGTGTGATCCATTGATAAAAAAATCTCGTACATTGGTATGTTCTTAGTATGTTGCATAGTTGATATAGATGCAACATCTTGTTTGAGGAACTCTTGTCTAGCCTCCTTGAATGTCTCCTTTTCGTTCTGTGCATCAAACTGCTTCTATGGTTTGGTTTTCTTCTTCACCCATTGGTGTTGCGTTGTGTCCTGTCTTACTGCGTCAGGTCCTGTCTTAGCTCCTCTACACGTGACTATGTTGATATTTCTTCCATCATCCCTGGCTTCTGCAGAGATCCACTGAAAATTATGATTGCTTTGATTCCTCTTATCCTGGATCTTCCCCAATAATGTTGGACAGTCTTCTGTGCCATGTTCTACTGCACGACAATACATACATGTTGCAGGTGGACGTGGGCATTCCCTTGCATAATGTCCTAGTTGTTGGCAATTGTGGCACACTACTAGACCTCTGCCTCTTCCAAATCCTCCTCTACCTCATCCTCCACCTCTATATCCAGTTCGATCGCCTCGCGGTGTGTTGTACAGAGGTACCTGATTATACTGTGCGGGGTTATACTGTGGCTGCACATTATTATATTGCGGTTGCGCAATGTTATACTGTTGTTGCGTAGTGTTGTATGGAGGTGGTATCTGGTTAAACTGAGGTGCAACTTTCCCTGACATCATTTCTGACTGCACCCTATAGGTGTCTGAAGTTCTTTTCCTCATCAAGTCCATTGTCCTACAGTCTTTATCATCATGGCACAATGACTTGCAAAAATTGTAGTATGAGCTCTTGGGTACTGTCTGGTACTTCTGCATCATTGGAAAATGATATGCATCATGCCCATGCATCTTACAGATATCACACCATGGTTCTTCCATTGGCAAAGGGTTATGTACTCTTGTTTCCATGTACTACACGAAAGTGGGGCATTCATTCTTGTGGTGTCCTTCTGTCATGCATGTGGTACACCAAACAACTTCCCTTTTCTCTTTGCCCTTATTCTAGTTCAATTGAAATGTGAGGTTCTTCAGATCCTCCTTCAACTCTTCTATTGTTGGATCTGTCTTTTGATACTGGTTCTCTTCCATTTGTAAGGTTGCCTATAGATCCTCTGCATGGGTTTGAAACTTATGTTGTCTCAATGGGTATTTTCAAGTGTGGTAACAATGAATTCACAAAGAGATGTTTATGTTGCATGCCAGTAATGACATACTTCAACTTACCCTTCAGCCGTTTGAACCTCTGATCAATCTCCCAAACAAGATCACTTGGTTTCTGTCTGATTTCAATCATCTCATTCATGTACTGATCTGTTGAACTAGGCTTCTGAAATTCATTTATCAATAGCTTCTTGACATCTGCAATTGTCTTTGTTGTTCCTGGTGGATTGTTTACAGCTAGGCTCATGTACCAATCCAGTGCGTGATTTCTTAGTGTGATATCTAACTGCACAAGTTTTGTATCCTTATCTGTGATCTGCTTTTCTTCCCATATGTTCTCGCAGATGAATAAATGCTTTTCAGGGTCCTCAGATGCCTCTCCTCGAAATTATGGTAACCTAACGACAGGATCATGTCCTGCCATCTTGAACTGTGATGAACTACTACCCCCGCATGGTGTACATATTTGACTACTACTTCCTGAACTGGATCCTCGAGTTGCTGCTCCTTATTTGGATGTACTTCTTGCTGTCTTTCTTCCACTAAAATTCAGTTGTATGAATGGTGGTGTTTTTTCTAGTGTGTTAGTCACACATTAGGTTATGGGTTCCACACTTAAACTAACATGGATAGGAGTTCTGCCTTTTGTTCCTGCCCTTGGACCTCTTTTCTTCCTTTCATATGTTGCACGTAGGATTTCCTCAATCTGCTCCATAACCCAAAGATCCTCTACCTCTTCTTCATCACTTTCCAAGCCCTCTCTATCAGTTATGGCTCTCTTCTTATTATTCATCTTATATTGATAGGGTACTCCACTGCGCATCTTTCCAGTTGTTTCCATGATCTACTTGATCTGATCCTCCTCCATCATGATTGGGTCCATGGCCTCCTCCTTCTTTCCCTTATCCATCTCTTCCTCCATTTCTCCACCTCTTGTCAGTGATTTCCCTTCCCCCATGCATGCAGGGAAGCTTAGTTGTCTGATTCCATAGTCATCACACCGTTGTTATATGGTAAAATCTTGATTGAAGTATACAATGATTTGATATACCTATCTCTAGGTCCTTTTAGAAAATTCTGTTCTGTTGCACTGTAAGACTTCGTTGTATCTACTACAAATTATGTGATAAACCCTACAACAATACTTCCTAACCAGAAATCTACTGCGCTCCTGAATTTGTTGTAAAATTGTTGTAGTTGTGTGATCTGCACAGGATTCCACTCGATCTGTTTGATTTGATTTGTAGGGTGGTTGTCTTTCATCCTCAATAGCCACTCCTACAACACATGTGGGAAATCACAGAAAAATACCTCACGCAGGTCACTAAACACGTACTTGTGCAGATATTTGTGCGGTGTTAACTTAGGGTTTTTGTTATCTTTCTGTGCAAATTCTAGCTCCTTTGTTTTCAACCATCTTTCAATATCCGCCTTCATTGGATTCCACAGTCTGAACATTCCCTTTTTATACTTTAATTCTCCACATGCTTCTTCTACGGATCCCATTATCTCAATCCCATGTCATTCCAGCTGGCAACAAAACCATTTGTTGGTTATTACTCTTTCTATCTACTTCTTGGCTGACCCAGATTCAAATCTGGACAGGTTTCCAACAAAACCCTCTAAAACTATCGACCCTCCTGGTAAACCAGAAGGCAACGCAGCACACAGAATGTATTGTGCAGTCTCACTCGATATAGTTCTATGGGTGGTTGCAAATCTCAAGTGCTTGCAGCCTAGGAAAGTGTGGGGATTTGGGATTGTAACTAATCTTTCTCGAGCCTTAAACTATTTACTCAATATATTATTATTAAGATCCATCTGTTAAACTCTTTCATGCAATCAAATAGATATAGCTAACCACATATGTGTAAATCAATCATTAACAAGTATTAAAGATGATTAACCATTAAGAGAAAGTAAACATACATTCCATTATCCAACATGACACAAGTTTTACCATGGTTCACCCCCTCCTGGGTTATGTCCATAAAGATCTGGCTTCTTAGGCTCTTTATTATGCTTGTTGTGATTAATGGTGTTGCACGCACTATAGTTCTGATCATACAATCATGAACAAGGCTCCACAACCTTTGTGGGGCATAATAGATCACACTAGGCTCCTCAACTTGTGATCTAACCCTCAAGATCTAACTACCTTACTCTCCTACAACTCAACAACTTACAAAATTGTATCACAAAACTCGAACAACTACTTGGAACACACTTCGACCTACAATATTATTTCCTTAATCGACCCCGAACCTAGACCTCCTAGGTTCTTATTTATATTGTTTTACAAGCTCATTGGTCGTTACAATATCCTGCCAAAACCCTAACCCTAACATGGTTACGTTTTCCTACCTGTGTTCCTTGCATGCTTTCATCCCTTGCATGTGCTTTCCCTTAATGTATGTGTTGAATTTCCTGCCAACTGTTCTTCTCCAAAACTGGGTTTTATTCTCCAAAAATAGGTATTGCCTCAAAATAGGCCTACACCCAACAAACGATGGTATGGAATTCAATACACTCCAACATGTAGGAATCTGTCGCCTTGATTTCCTGGTCAGGTGAAGATTGGGAACACTCCAAAGAAGAGATGGTAATCTTCCATAATTGCTAGTTGAATCATTGATGATGTCACACTTCTCCTTCTAAGAAGTCACATATTTTTTAGGTCCAAGGAGCTTGGGACCCAATGCCAGAGTTTCACCTTAAGTTGAACTTTAACATGGATTTAAAGGGAAACCTTGGCCCCTAAGGTGCAGGGGGTGTTTCACAATTCAATAGGAGAACTAGAAATAATCTAGGCAATGAGATTGGATAAGAACTCTAACAATGGAGCAAAACTAGCTAGAATTCTACATGGAATGCAAATAACCAAGGAAAGGGGATTTAAAGATTGATTGTCGAAGGAGACTCTTAGTTGCTCATTGTTTCCTCATGGAGGATCGTCAATGGATTGAAACCAAAAAAAAAAAACTCTATTAGTTGGAGATTATCCTTAGACATTTCCTAGATGGTGGATCTTGTTAGGCAAATTTCAATAATAATACCAATCCATATTCAGAGGAAAACCCACTCCTGAGTGAATTGTTTGGCGAATGAGGGAGTGTCATAGGTTAGCATTTAAAATATGTGGCAATGGTCAGAGCCTATGTCCCCTCAACTTACAACATAATTCAATCGTCTGAATGAGATTGATAACCAACACCTAGATGGGGTGTCAATTGGTGGGGCCATGGGCACACACATGTTGCACCAAGCCACCACTCCATCATGCAACAAAAGCCCATCAAAATGGGAGTTAGGGAGTTTGGCTTAAACACGACATTTGGAAGTTGGAGTGTGCAAAGAGGGGTATGTCATCCCTAATCCCAATTCTTGAGTTGATGTTGGTAATGAGCCTCATTTATCTGTAGTACAATGACACGACACTTAGATTTATGATTTGAAGTTGTGTATTGAATGGAGGTATTATAGGGATGAAGATGGGTGTTGATATGCTAATGAGGAGAATTTTGGGTGATCTTGAAATGATGAGGATATTGGAAGGGGGAGGCCTATTTCCTCCCGTGATTTGGTCCGAGGTATTGGTCGGCTCAAAGGTGTTCTATAGCACATAATGGCTCTCTCAAGATAGATGGCCATGACTCGTAGGGAGGAATTCTCCGGGCAATCCTTTTCACTTCACTTTGTCTCTAGTTTGGTTGCCTTGCTCCCTACTTGTGTTTGGATTATGGGAGGTGTTCTGTTATGATTTCTTTGTGGTTGCTTATGGATGGTTGTAGTTCAACCCTCGTTTCTATTTCTATTTATTCCCATAGTTTACAGTGGGTCGAGGTTAAGGTAGGTGGGGAAGGCACGAAGAAATAAGGCCAAGGGGGGTGATGGAAAGGATTCTTCCTCTTGGGCTTGGGTCTCCCCATCCATAGTAAAGAGAGACACATAGGAATCTAAGCATCATTTTGTGAAAAATTTCTCAAAGGTGACAAAACAGGGAGTGGAGGCATTGGAGGCAATGGTAAGGGCCAAATGCTAGTGATTCCCAATGCCATGATTATGGAAGAAATTAAGGGATGGGTGGAGGACCCAATTCATTCTCAAACTTGAGATACCGAATTCTTCAGGGTATCATAAACTTACTAGCTAGTGAAGACCTTAGTCGCCCAATCCTTGGAAAAAAACAAAGAGGAGCAACAAGAAATTCTCCATATGATAAGAATTTTCTGAGGGAAAATTTGAAGCTATATGTCAAATGGTTTTCAGTATAAAGATCATTGTTTCAAAGGTGGTATAAGGTGTAGGCAAATGAAAAAAGGTGGAAGGATCCTCCAACTTAGCATAAACTCGATCTAACCCCATTATGTTGGACACAGACACGCAGTACCAAGAGGCTAACCAAGATGAGGATGAAGACATGGAATTGGTTATGGAGGTGGTGGAGGAGAAGAGTACCAATTGTCTAACTACTGGACATATGGTTTGCTCATGTTTTTTATGTTTCTCATGCTTCTGTTACCATTGAAAGTTGTAGGTTCTTATCTCAATTATGTTCTTTGATGACCACTCTATGGTTAAAAGACTTAGTTATGTTTGACATCAAAAATCTAATAATAATCACCTGGCATGTGATCATGTTTCCTTTAAGGCAGGTCCCCACCAATTTTCTAATGTAAAACCATTTTTTGTATA
>JASDQU010754497.1:8446-36882 GCA_032191745.1 Picea mariana | reverse complement strand
GCCTTCTATTGGAGCGTGGCATTCTTCAGCTAGAGAGTTTGGCATTCATATCTACTTGTATTGATCTTCAGTTCTTATTCAGCCTTTGGAGGCATTATTTTGTATTAGTGGGAGCATTTTGTAGCAGCTCATATCTATTGCTTGTACGGGCATCTAAGGTTTATGCCAGATCGGTCATCTATTGTATTGATCTTACATTGCTCATAATAAAAAAGGTCAGATCTTTGCTTGTGCTTCTACATCTTATATTGTGATCTCCATATGTTGATGAATCTTGTATGCACTTAATAACTCAATAAATTAGTAGTAGTTAGTGATTCCAAGAAAGAATTTGGCTTGGGATCATTACACTCTGTATATGTAATGTTGTTGATCATAATTTCAAAAACTACTTCACAAGGATATGCACTTTTAAAGTAATGTGTCATGTGAGGAGACATAAGTAAGGTATGAAGTTGTTTAGTGATTAAATTAAGGTGTGTTTAACAAGGTTCAACCACATATATATATCTTGCATGTTTGGATCCAAAGATTTATTGATTTAACATGGGAGGATAAATGGTAGGAATAGAAATATTGATCTATGAGAGGGCAGTAATGTGAGATATAATTATATCATAAGCATCAAGTTACCATATCAAGGCTTGTTCATGGTTATTCATATCCTTGAACATACCATTTAGGATGTCTAAGAAAAACTTAGAAGCATGATGGTGACTTTGGGCATTTTTCTCCCTCGGTGCATTAAATATCTAGGGACACCTTTACAATGATCTAGTGGTTTCTCATGGGATGATTTACAATGTGTTAGTAAGGCCGATTCAAAATCATATATCTTGGATAATTGTTGCATGCAAAATTATGATAATCAGAAAAACACTTTTTTGTGTGAGATAAAGTAACCGTCACAATTGAGACAAAATAATAGATTTGCACCACAAGTCTAACTAATGTGGGAAAATCTGCAAAAAAATTGAAAAATTTCAATATTTATCTTGTATTTTTCGATAGTACAACCAATTTTGTTTGTATAGTTGGAAATAGTTCGTCGAAATGTTTTCAATATGTACTAGTGTACAAATCAAGTTGATGTCACTGTAATCTTGTCCAATATCTCCTCCTCCATCCCTTGCATGAAAATATTGAGATCAAAATGATGATACTTCAATGAAATATTTCTCCCAGGATCAAAGGTTTGACACCTAAAATATTCCTTCTTTCACCTTGGAATTCCCTCATTGTATAGGATTTGGAGGCTTAACTACCATGGAGAATATCACTCACTAGATCCACTAAATTGGGATCTCCAAGAATTTCAGGTAGAAAATATCTCTCAAGGATTTTAGGGAGAAAATATTTGATCCAAAAAGGATCCATAGAAGGATAAGGATAACTCATAACTCACAGAGGCAACTCATAACACTTAGAATGGCTCCAATAGACAAAGAAAGGGAAAAAATTCAAAGTTCCCAAAACGCAGTGAAAATGGCATTCTCGTGAAGAGCACGTCGTAAGATTTCTAATGGTGCAAACGACTCATCAAATGAAGTTACGGTTTGAAATATATTCACAGTCAAAGTTGTGATCAAACGTGACCAGACAACAGGGGACACATCATCATCCGTATTGCTTACGTCGGCATGACGTCAGCAATTGACATGGCAGGGTGACGTTATTCTACAGGATGTTGGCGTCATCATGCCACATGGCAACACCAAAGGCTTCCACGTGTCACCCGCTATTGGGATTTTCAGGGGTTCATGTGGACCAATAGAAAAGTGCCATGTGGCACCCCCAGGTGACATCATGTGGCACCACCCAAGGAGCGACATGTGTTAGTATGGAGTGATAGGGAATCCATGTCAGCATACAGTTGGGAGTATCAGTGGGCACTACATGGCTCAATCATTGGGCGACACATGGCATCTCATAAATGCCCAATATTGGCCCGTTTACGAATTTTGTTTAAAAAAATGGCAGGTCCGCCAAATTTGGTGAACCACGCCAATTTTAAATAGTCGTTGGAAGGACCTTCTAGTGGGTTGATAAAATTAGCAGGGAACGGATACATTGTACCATATATATATATATATAACAAACGTCCAAAATGGAGTCTGGTGGGTTCGACCCCAGAATCTCCACCTTACCCAATGAATTTACAATTCCACCCATAACCAATGCGCCACTAGTGCTACTGGTTATATATGTCCGGATTTATTATTTAAAAAGTACAGTCCTCCTAGAGCCGTGGGGAGGCAGGACCATAATTTTAGAATTTGGGGCTTACTGGCGGGTATTTTTGATGTTCGACTAAATTGAATATGTGAATGCTAGAAGAGTTTATATTTATGTTTATAGGGTCTAAAATCACAATGCAATGGATGAAATTTGAATAAGAGCCCCACAATTACACAAGAACTACTATTCCTTTTTGGTATCAAACAAGTTGTTTTAATTTCATGTTTTATGAAATGATAATGAAGAATGCTAATTTGTTAGTCTAGCCATTCACTAGAAATCATATCATCTCATTTATACCCTACTTCTAATAGATTTATGTTCTAACATTGGGTGAGTGAGTTACACATTTGCAAAGACAAAAAGACAAGGGGATTCATTGTCATTGATTCTAATTACTTTTTAAAGATACATTAAGCAATATATTGGATTATTTTTGGCACTAATCATGTGATTGGTGATCGAAGATGATTTTAGAACCAAAATCATATAATTGACTTGAAAAGGAATGGAACAAGGAAATATGGACATGAATGGAAGTTTGTATGGCTCACCATAGATGTGTTAACAATCTGAAAGAGCTATGAAATAGATAAAAAAACCTTTTTATTCAAAAATATGCACAAGGGAGGTTTGATATTCATTTAATTCACCAAGTTAGAGATTATTCATCCCATACAACATTTGTGTTTTGATTTAGTCAAGGATAGAGGAAGGCATGTCCAAATCATTGACCTTGGATAATTCCTAGCTCTCCAGGCCACTGATTTGTCGAAGGAAGGATAATCATTGACCTCGGAGGCCAGTTGGCTCTCCAACCCAACAATTTTCTAATTGAATATTTAGGTGGGTAAATTCACTAATTTCTAGACAAGGTAAAATCATTAATAAACTTGTTGTCTTTTATTGCAAAGGCCAAGAAAAAACCAATCATTGATTTGGGAGGATTTATATCTCTCTAGGAAAACAATTTTCCCAAATAAGAATAAATAAATGACCTCAAAGGATTTCATCCTTCCTACACCAATGATTTTGCCTCTTATCCCCTCAAGACAAGAATTTTCCATCCTTGGGAAAAATCGCTAACCTTGGGGTGTTAACTTCTATTTCAATTGGACAATTTGCCCCTTTAGTCTCCAAGCTAGTGACTAGATGTTTCTAATGTTGGTATTTCATCTCTCTATTTGTAACATTCAATCATTTCCTTTGCATGCTGATTTTCAGACTCATAAATCCATTGAGAAACCATTTTGTCATTCTACACTTCTCTTTCACTCCAAACACGCTCCCTCTTTATCTCCTTGTTGTAGATGAGTATTATTTATTCTTTTCCATTTCCTGTTGTATGACTAAGGTTGTTTAATATCATTCTAAATATTAAGCACAATTGTTTTCCTCCCCAAACTGATATGCAATACCCACACCCTATAGGATATCCATCTTTTAATGAAATTTCTTATTTCTAGTAGTTGATGATGCATTTATCACTTCAGTCAAAGCCTTATTGCAATTTTGTTCCAACCAACTAGTACCATTTATTAGAATTCTTGACCAACCTCACGAAAAATATTTCTCATCCCCAAAGAAAAGGCATAACACCGTTTGTTGTCTAGATCAATTTCATCAACCCAAAAATCAATGTCTTTGAAGCAATCACCGACAACTTGCAAATAGAAGAAACATCCAACTATAAGGTGTAACAATGTCTTTATTGATTATTTTTAGGGAGAAATTAACTTATTCATATAGTTGATGCTCCCTACTTAATTTTTTTTCCATGTGTAGATTAATTCCTCATACATATTCACTATGTTATATTTCGATTGACAAAGTGTTTTTGTAAGAAATATATTTGCAGGAAGTTTAATGAGGAGAAAAATAGTCTAATAGGTTCTTATGCCTTGTCTCGATTTAAATGTTTTACCACATTATCAAGGTTTCTAATTTACAAAGTTGACCCCCAATGCAAAATTTTGCAATGAGAGTCATTGAATGAAACCCTAGATCTGAAATTCATCCAAAAAACATATGTTTGAGCATGTAACCAACTGAGGAAATATACCCCTAACATAATATTACTAATAATCTAATTTTAAGGTCACAACCAAGCCAGACACCAAATTGGTGTGATACCCCCTTGTTTATGGGACAAGGGACCCCCTCCGCGCAATAATTTAATTGCTAAAGTCTACAAAGGTGTACATACCCTACCCCCATATGGATTTGAATGTGACCTCCAAGGAGGAAACACGTGTTCTTAACCATTAGGCCCACTGATCAAAACTAATAGCTCATCTATTTGACACCTAGTTTCCATTTTATCACAAGTTGCAACGTACATCCAAATGGCATCTAGGGACACTTGTGAAGATGTTCCTAGATGAATAAACACCAAATGGATTAGAAGAACTGGATTGTTTTCACCTCACACGCATATTTCTCATTCTAGAGTGAAACATTACCTCTATTGATGTTTGAGGCATTTATTTGCGAAACCAAAACCCACAATGCAAACTTTCGCAATGCAATTCATTGAAGAAAACCGTAGACATGGAATTCATCCAAAGAAACACATCTCAATGCATGTGACTAGATGAGAAAGGGTGCACCTAATGTAATTACAAAATCCAAAATCCAATGGAATTAATAGCTCATCCATCCAATGTTCCATCTTATCAAAAGTTGAAGTTCACATCTAAATGGCATTTAGGGACACCTACAAAAATGGCATTGGTGGTATAAAATACAAACAGATCAATAGAAATAAATTTGGTAACCTCTCACTCATGTATTTCACTATTCTAGATCCCAACAAATACTTTGTTAATGTTAGGGGCTTTGATTTGAAACTTTAACCCCCCCAATGTAAACTTTTACAATGCAAATCACTAAACGAAACCTTAGATCTCAATGTTGAACAAAAAAACACATGCCTTATTGTCTCATTGACTATGGAAGGGTGCCCCTGGTGGAAAATCTAATAAAACTTATGATTTTTCTATCCAATGCTTTGTTTCCATTATATCGCAAGTTGCTACTCACATCAAAATGGTATTCAAGGACACTTGTAAAAATGTTCTTGGGGGTATAAAATCCAAACATATTAGTAGGAATGGATTTTCTCAGCTCACACACATGTGTTTTTCCATTTTGGATCCTAACACGACCTCTATAAATGTATAGGGCATTGATGGGAAAAGTTGACCCCCAAATGCAAATGTTTACAATGGAAGTCATGGAATGAAACCTTAGATTTGGAATTCATCCAAAAATGCACATGTCTAGTTGTGTAGCTAGTCAAGAAATGGTGTCACTAATGTAATTACAATCTAGAACTCAACGAAACTAATATCTTGTCCATCTGACATCCAGTTTCCATTTTATCATGAGTTGCTACTCACATCCAAATGGAATTTAAGAATACATGCAAAAATAGTGCCAAGGGCATAAAAAGCAAATGGATTATGTCACCTTGCACACATGTGCTTTTGCATTTTGTATCCCAACACATTCTTCATAAATGTCTAAGGAGTTGATTTCCAAAGTTGACCCCCCAACACAAACTTTTTCTATGAAAGTCAGTAAATGAAACCCTATATCTATAAGTCATTCAAAAAACATATGCAACACATGTGGTTAGCAAACAAAGGGAACCCCTAGTGTAATTATGATGTCTAGAATCCAATGGAATGGAAAGTTCTTTGATTTGAATCTTTGTTTCCATTTTATTACGAGTTGCAAATCCCATATAAATGGCATTCAAGGACACCTACAAAAATGTTCCTGAGGGCACAAAATCTAAACCAATTAGAAAAAGTATATTGCATTACCTCACAAATGTGTATTTATGAATTTGGAGCCTAACATGCTCGATGTTGATGTCTGGGGAATTCATTTGCAAAGTTGAAAACCCTACTGAAACATTTGAAATGCAAGTGACTAAACAAAATAGTAGATCTAAAATTCATCCAAAAAACCATGTCAAGTTTTATAACTATTGGAAGAATGGTGCCCCTAGCATAAATGTGATGTAAAAAAAAACAAAACGGACTAGATGGTTATTTGATTCAATGATCATTTTCAATTATATCATGAGTTGAAAATCACACTCAATTGGCATTGAGGGACAATTGCAAAAATGGTCAATGGTGCCTAAAAGAGAAACACACCAAAAAAATTGAATTTGTGGCCTTACATGTATGTATGTTTCCATTTTAGAGCCCATTATGCCCTTCATTAATGTCTAGGGAATTTGTCTGCAAATATAACCCTCTTTTGCAATGCAAGTCACTAAACAAAACCCTATATATGAAAGTGGTAAAAAAAACAGATGTTGGGTCACCCTTAGCTAAGACATGGAAAGAGAAGAATTAATACTTTAAGCTCCTATAACCCATGGAAATACCTTAAAGTCTCCAACTTCTCATTTCTAAATTAAAAGCTATAGAAAGATCTTAAACTCTCTAACTAGTAATTTATAAATTAAAGACAATGTGCAAGAACTGAAAAGGGAATGATTAATGGTTCAAGATCATAAAATATATAGAAATATCTTAGGCCCAAAAGCAAAAATATGGTATGAAAAAATTATATTGATTTGTATCTCTATTTATAACAAGATAAAAAAATCTTGAAATCAGTTAGAGAATAATCTCTAGTTATATATTTTATGTTTAGAAGGCAGTTAAATGCCAACACTATGCACATGTCATAATGTCATAGATACCAGGGATGCAAAATAACAAGCATATAATTACATTGATGCCATAATGTGGTTACCTTAGCATGATTACCATGTTCCAAAATTTTAGTAGGTTTAGGATAGAGAGGTTGTGTAAAGTTTAGGGTTTCAAGGAAAGAAAGGTTCGCAAGATTTGGAAAATGGTTGGGAGTTATGAAACATATAAAATTATAATTATAAACTCAGATTCTTCTTGTTGTGTGTGGATTAGATCATGCATACTGGCTTGGGAGAAAAATTCTAACTATGAAGCATACAGAAGTAACTATGACACATAAGGAAGG
The DNA here is from genome assembly GCA_032191745.1 of Picea mariana. NCBI lineage: Eukaryota > Viridiplantae > Streptophyta > Pinopsida > Pinales > Pinaceae > Picea > Picea mariana. The sequence goes on along the minus strand of JASDQU010754497.1, from coordinate 29,619 downwards.
AATTAATATTTGTTTACAATTTAATGGAAACAACAATACATATAAGATTCACAAATCTAGAATACAGTGAAATGGATCAAGAATAGAAATTGTGAATATTATTGGTTTATGTCACCTTATTTGAATCTTCTATGTTTATGTGTAAGGTACCATATTTATTATAATAAGAAGAAACGAAAATATTGCAACAAATACCACTAGAACAACAAAATATAGAGAATAACAACACCAACAATGATATCTTTATTGATAGAAATCAAATTTCACTTTCCTCTTTGAGGGGGGGAACTCTAGCAAAGTATATCTCTATTACAATAATTCTCAAGACAAGACTTTATCATGTCTTCTACTTCTATTTATACTAATTCTATCTTCTAAAGAACATTCTAGAGGAAGATCTTTCTAGAAGCGGAAGATTCTATTACGTATTCTTATATTATTCTTGTTCACATTATTAAATAGGCCTTATTAACTAATGTCTTCCTTTATTACATGGAAAATATATTATTCTACCTATGTGAGGGGTTAGGGAAGTTAATTCCCTAACATACCCCCCCTAAAAAATAGCCTTGTCCTCAAGTCCTGAGATGAGGAAATTGTTGCAGAATGGTAGTCAACTCCTAGGTGGCAACTTCTGGAGGTGTATTTTTCCACTGAAATAACACTTCTTTGATGGTGCACTGACGGAGATGACACTCATACTAGTCAAAGTATGCTTGTGACTGCAATCAAATTAAACTTCTTCATCCAACGTAGGGAGACTAGTTTGAGTTTGGAACTTAGTTCCAATTACTTTTTGTAATCATGAGACATGAAAAATAGGATGGATCTTAGAGTGACTGGAAAGACATAACTGATAGGCCATGGGTCCCACTCGCTTGAGAATTGTATAAGGACAATAAAATTTGGGGGAAAGTTTCTGACAATGTTCAAATTTGAGTGAAGTCTACTTATAAGGTTGCAGATGAAGAAACACCTAGTCCCCTTCAGCGAAATGACATTCAAATCAACCCTGATTTTATTGTTGCTTCATGTGAATCTAAGCCAAGACCAAATTTTCTTTGATGGTACGAAGAATGGATTCTTAGACTATAATATTTTTTTCAACCTCCCGAACCTTTGATACACCTGGTATGTATGAGAGAACCAACGGTGGATTTTTCCTGTGGACTGCTTCAAAGGAAGTCATGTGACTGACAATATGGAAAGATGTGTTGTACCACCATTCAACTAGGGGTAACCACTAAGCCCAGTCATTTTATCTGTCAGACGCAAAACATTACAAATATGTTTCCAAACACTTGTTGATAGCCTCATTTTTCCCATCATTTTGGGGATGATAGGTGGTTTTGATATGTGATTAGGTTCCCTGGAGCCTAAAAAATTCTTGCCAAAAATTGCTAGTGAAAGTTGGATCATGGTCATAGACAATAGAATAAGGTATTCCATGGAGTTTGAATATATTATCCATAAAACATTGAGCCACTTTGGATGTAGTGAATGGGTGTTGAAGAGCATAGAAATGAGCATATTTGGAAATATGATCTACTACCACCATGATGAATGGATTATTTCCCGATTAAGGTAAGACAACAATGAAATCCATAGAAATATACCTCCAAATATTAGGTGGAATCGAGACCGATTGGAGTGTGGCTAAATCTTTGGTTGTTTCTCCCTTATTACGTTTAAAGGTATCACATTCAACCACAAAGGTGTGGATTTCATGTTTGATACCATCCCACAAAAAAACAATGTTTGACCCATTCATAGGTTTTGGTAAGCCCTAAATTCCTAGCTGTGGGTGAAGCATGAAACTCAAAGAGAACCCTGTATTTAAGGTTCAACAGTTTTCTTAAATACAATCGACCTTTATAGTGAAGCTCTCCATTTTTCCAAGATTACCTTGGAGAAGCTTGAGAATCATGTTGCAGTTTTTGGATTAGGCTAGAAAGTTTGGGGTATTTCAACCATTACTGGTGAACATCATGAAGCCGGTATGCTACAATGAATGAGAGGGAAAAGAGGGACCCTTCTTCTTCATATTTCCTTGAAATAACATCAACAACCACATTTTATTTTCCCTTCTTGTAGATGATCTCATAATAATATCCAAAAATCTTGGTCGCCCATTTTTGTTGCTTCGGGGAGGAAATTATTTGTTCTAGAAAATACTTGAGGCTACAATGATCAATTTTAATTTGGATTTGTTTCCCCAATAGATAAGGGTGTCATAGATCCACTGCATGCAAAATAACAAACATTTCCTTTTCAGAGGTTGATTGGCCCAAATTTTTCTTGAATAGTTTTTTTTATAGTGAAATCCAAAGGTCGACCATCTTGCATGAGGATTGCCCCAATTCCTTTGACTGACACATCGCATTCCAAGAGAATTGTCTTGGTGAAGTTTGGTAGTGTCAAGATAGGATTTCAGCACATAACAACTTTCAAGGCTTGCAAGGATTGATTAGTTGTTGAAGTGCAACTGAAATCATTATTTTTAAGGAGAGAAGAGAGAGGAGCTAAAAAATTTCAATAATTTTGAACAAAATTGCAATAATATCATGTTAAACCTAGGAAACAACGCAAGATTTTAAGAGTTTTAGGGCGATTCCAATCCTTTATAGCTTCAATTTTCTTAGGTTCCACCCATAAACCATCCTTGCCAACAATATGACTTAGGTACCCAACTTCAGAGGCTCCAAAATCACATTTAGATTGTTTGAGAAAACATTTGTACTTAGATAGTAGATGGAGAACTTTATCCACATGGGTGAATTGGGATTGCCAAATTTTACTATAGATGAGAAATCATCAAATAAAACTAATAAAAAATGATGGAGGAAAGGGCGAAAGACATGATTCATGACAATTTGAAAAGTGAAGGGGGAATTACACATGCCAAAGGGCATGAACAAGAACTCATAGTGACCCTCTTGAGTTCTAAATGCAGTCTTGGGGATGCCTTCCTCTTTCATACATATCTAGTGGTATCCAGAACAAAGATAAAGTTTGGTAAAGTATTGAGAACCACTCAATTCATCCAAAAGGTGTTAGGAGGAAAATATCTCTATGGCCAGGGGTAAACCACAACAGACGAAAATGACTACAGAAATAAACTCTAATCTTAGGTATGTTGTATAAAAAAATATGATAGAAAGACAATATAAAAGGCCTACCTCATCCAGACGTCTGATGAAGTCCACCGTTGAGCACTTAAATCAAAACAATGCACCTGCAACTTGTCCTCAACAACCAAGAAATGCAAGCATATGGTGATAATATATAATGTTAGCAAATTCAATAGCATAATCCATCAACATTCATAACAAATACGCCCATAGAATAACAATTCAATTATTTTCAAGATATTAATTGAATGAGAAAAAAATATTTCTATTAAAATGTAATCAATAGAAGTGAATGAATTACAAACTTCTATGTTGGCACGGTTTAGAATCGAGAAACTAAGTCCCTTCCAGCTAGGCCTCCACCACTTGAATCCTCCACCAAAGGCAAGCTCATATAAGAGAGACAATGAGTTTCTCAATCAAGTAGGGAAGAGCTTGGGGGTTGAACAATGTGTTCAAACTTCAAACTTAAAAGGACAAAGGGATGCAAACTCAATATCAAGTGAATAATTTCTTGATAATAATTTTGTTCTCAAAGTTGAATTCTTGTCCTCTTTTCCATAGCTCAGATTTGACCCATTTATAGCCTTCAAGTGGAACTAAAGGACCGATTCAAAATGTTTCCAGTATATGGAAGTTCAAGGATCATGGATCTCGTGACGTGACATGGAAACCTGACACCATTTTTTAATTTTGAGCACAAAACTCGATGTATGTGGGCTTTAGTGGTGCAACCTGTGTATACACATGTTGTACAATAGGTAGTGTGTGTGTATATGTGGAAAACTAATGTTTTTAGCTATGGGATTTGCAAAAATGGAATTCAAGTCTGCATAGGTAAATGAAACAAGGCCTTATGAGCAAATTTGCGTAGGGTGAGGAAAATCTTGTTATAAAAGATGCCCCCTAATGTGTGAGGTCAGAAGAGTATCTGTGATGGCTGAAATACATTATAATACCTAGAAGTGGAGTAATGGAGACCCAACTGGAAGAACTAGTTGCTCATGAGAATATTACAATCTGTACTGACTTTGCACACATGGCTACCAATTTGAATTACATTGCAGATCCATGTGAAAATATACCAAACAATTGTCCATGGCCATGAATAGGCAATACAAAGGTGGCTACATGCCAAAGGATGTGATAGTCATGAACAAGGCCCAGTAAAATCAATCTCAAAATCAATATGAAGATATTTTTATACAATGGAGTACAATTTGATCTTCCATGATCACTGAAGTCACATAGGTACTGGTCCAATGAAAGGTAGAAATAGCTCAAGAAAGCTGCGACTATAACTTGATGTCTTCAGGTCTTCTACACAATCTGCCAAAGGTGTAAGTCTGGATCATGTGAATAAAGGAGTTGAGGTCGAACACAAGAGACTTTGTTTGATTACTATTCATTAAGGTATACCGTTAACAAACATGAGACAACCTACTGATAATGAAAGTAGGTATAAAGGCACAGAGTACATTCTTACAAGTGTGAATAAAGGTGTCGGGGTCGAACACTTGAAAAATCCATCAATCAAAAGACATTGATGTATTCCCAACTATCGATGGTGAGAGAACCTACCACTAATGACTGCAAGCCTCTATGTATTCATAGGACTCTGGGTCTTGTCTCCATAATAGGTGAGATAAAGTTGAAGGAAGGACACCCATTGAAAGGAGATATATGAGGCATCTCTCATCATTCAGCATGAGGTACAAAGCATGATCTTGATAATTTGAAGGAAATCAGATGAAGAACATGTTCATGAACCAATGACCTTGTGCTTCTTTCGTGTGCGCCAGATGCAAGCGGTGCACGAAAAAAACCCTATGAATAGCATCCAATAAGGAAAATTGATAACAAAGGCAAGGAAACCACCAATAAGGATAATGTCATCCAAGACATTGCACGAATCCCAATGTGTGAATAGATTTCTTGTTGTCAAACACAAGGGAAACCACCCATTTAGCAACCAATGATGAAATGTCTATTGTTGGGTTCAAGGTTAGCTCCCAATGAGGAAAGTAGGACTAGGGTGCACAATAGGACTACAACTTCATGTAATTCCGAGACACACTGAGGGTATGGACAACATGCAAAGTTAAGAGTTCTGAGGAATGGTCGACACAGGTTGATAGACATCCTTTGAACAAGAGCATGAAACATATGGAAAACTATGGAAGCATAGACTCAATGATCAAACTTTGAGATGTAGGAGACATAACGAGCTCAGCTTCCTAAATTCATGCTAAACCCATAATTTTTATGATAAGTGGACTCAAAAAGTGAGCATTGTGTATATGGGAAGAAGAATCGGGTAAGATTCCCCTCTGGTGTAACAAGGGTAGAAGGAATTTTACAGCTAGTTCACAGTGATGTGTTTGGACTTGTGTCGATTCCAGCATTTGGAAAATCTATGTATTATGTCTCATTTATATATGAATTCTTGAGGAATAGTTGGATATATTTCCTTAAGAATAAATCTGAAGTCTTTGACAGGTTTAAAGAGTTTAAGGCTCTTGCTGAGAATCAAACAGAGAAAAGAATTAAGGTGTTGAGGACAGACAACGATGAAGAGTTCCGCGGGAATGAATTTGAATAATTCTATAAGAAGTGTGGTATAGAAAGGTAGAATACTAATCCATATACACCTCAACAAAATGGAGTTGTAGAAAGTATGAACATGACACTAATGGAAAAATCAAGGTGCATGCTCAGTGGTGTCAGGTTAGGGAAAGAATTCCGGGAAGAGATAGTGGGTACTCCATGTTACCTAGTCAAGAGATCACCCTCATCGGCACTAGATGACAAGAATCCACAAGAGGTATGGACTGGTAAGAAACCTTCTCTCACACATCTCAAGGTATTTGGCTATGAGGCCTATGTTCATGTTCCAAAGGAAAATAAGAGTAAGCTAGATAAGAAGGATGAAAAGTGTATCTTTATTGGGTATAAAGATAGTCTCAAAGTTTATAAGATTTTGAACCCAGATACTAAGAAGTTTGTGTATAGCCGAGATGTGGTATTTAGAGAAATGAAGGATGTTGTTAAATAGGAAGTCCTACCAAGTAAGGAAGAACCATAGAAAATAGAGTTTGATTTAAAGGATGATGAATCAGACTCTATAAAAGAACAAGAATCATAAGAAGAAGATCATCATACTCCAATATTGAGGAGATAGGTTAGAGAAAGAAGGCTACCAGAAATGTATACTCCATCTAATTTATGTTCAAATTTTTCTTTATCTATTATTGATGATGATCCTAGAATTTTCAGGGAGGCAGTGGATTCAAAGGATGGAAATCTCTAGAAAAAGGCCATGGATGAAGAAATGGCAGCCTTGTATAAAAATGAGGATTGAGATCTAGTGGAGTTATTAATTGGAATAAATCCCATTGGAAGAAAATGGATATTTAAAAAGAAGCTGAATGTAGAAGGAAAAGTGGAGAAATACAAAGCTCGGTTAGTAGAAAAGGGTTATTCCCATCTTAAGGGAATTGATTTTGGTGAGATTTTTTTTCCTGTTGCCAAGTTAAGTTCTATAATATTTATTTTATCTATTGTTGCTGCATTGAAGCTTCCAAAAGGATTTGTTGTGAAGGGAAAGAAAGAGCTGCTATGAAAGCTGAAAAAGTCCTTGTATGGTTTAAAACAATCACCAAGGATGTGGTATAAAATATTTGATACTTATATTCTAGGACTTGGCTTGACAAGAATAAAAGAGGATCATTGTGTGTATTTTAAATTAATTGGTGATAATTTGATTTATTTGGTCTTGTATGTGGATGACATGTTGGTGATAGGAAAAAATAAGGATATTATCCAGGATGTAAAAAATTAGTTGTTCTCTAAATTTGACATGAAGGATCTCGGTCCTTCAAATTTCATTTTGGGAATGGAAATTAAAAGTGATCAGAAAAAGAGGAAACTCTAGTTAAATCAGAGAAAATATGTTGAGACAATATTGTAGAGGTTTAATGTGTACAAATCTAAACTAGTCAAGGTCCCTATTCTTGTTGGTGTAAATTTATCTCTGAATCAATGTCCCAAGACACAAGAAGAGGAGGAGGACATGTCTTGTGTTCCATATGCAAGTGCAGTTGGCAGTTTGATGTAGAAATGGTATGTACTACACTGGACATTTCACATGCGGTGGGAGTTTTGAGAAGGTATATGTCAAAACTAGGGAAGGATCATTGGACAAAAATAAAAAGGGTTTTCAGGTATTTGTGTGGCATTGTTGGCTATGGATTGTGATACCAAGGAAGACCAGGATTGGACAAGGTCTTGGACATACATGTATTTTTGCATGCATACTGGGCTGGAAATATGGATCACAGGAGATCTACAAGCAAGTATGTGTTTAACCTATTTGGAGCAATAAGTTGGATGAGCAAAAGACAGGTTGTAGTGGCACTTTCAAATACATAAGTTCAATACATGGTAGCTACCCATACAAGTAAGGAAGCAATATGGTTACAAACATTGTGTTCAAGTATTATGTTGGTACAACAAGCTATAAGGATAGATTGTGAAAGTCAGAGTGCAATTTTTCTGGCAAAGAACTTGACTTATAATTCAAAGACAAAGCATATTTATATTCAATATCACTTTGTGAGAGACATGGTTGAAGAAAATAAAGTGTTGTTGATGAACGTGGACACTTTGAAGAATGTTTCATATTCATTAAAAAAATATATGAGCATTGAGAATTTCTCTTGGTGTAGAGGATCCATGGGCATTGTTGAGTAAAATTATAACCCTCTGTATGCACAGAAAACAACAAGTGGGAGAATGTTGGCTATTTGTTATATTTGTTGCACAAATAGCTCTAGTGTCCGCTACGTTGTGTCGGGAATGCATGGGGTTTTGAGGGGGGTTTGCAGGGGTTCAGGGGCAGTCCCCCCGAGAATGTTTTTTTCCTCGAGAAATATGTCATTATTTTTCTTGTTTTTCATGTTGCCTCGGTTTTTGTGTCCATTGTTGGGCGGTTTTTCAGCACATGGTTTTTGTTGATGGTTTTCTATTTCAGGTTAAGAAATTAGGGTTGTTGAATAATCCAAGTAATTGGGTTAGGTTTTTGGATGTTGTTGGATCCTATATGTATATTGTATTGTAAACAATGTATCACTATGAATGAATATAGAATATGATAGTTTTCCCAGTTTGGGTTTCCAGGGGAAAAACATCTGTGTAATGTGTGTATTTTCCATTGTATCTTTTATGTTCTTTTATTGAAAATATATTTGCAGTAAAATATTGTACACAGTTAAAATATAGACATACATCACAAATTTGAAAAACATAAGCAAAATTTCCTCACATCCATCATAGTTAAACAAAATATTTATGATCACACATAAAAATAAAAGAAATTGGTTCATACACATAAGAGAACTTTAATAGAGTAGACACATGTGGAGCTCAAATGGAGGAAATGATAGATCAATTTCATATATTTTATACTCAAAACTTAGAGTTATAAAACACCGTCAAAACTAATCCTGAATTAGTTCTCTTGGGATTTCTGAAAAAATATTAAATTATGTTACAAAGTTTTGAAATTAAAATGCATTTGTCTTTAGGACTGGGATTGGGGATACCGTGGGCCATAAAAGTAAATATAAATAAGAAATAATCTTGGGAGAGAAGATGATGGGTGAGGAAGAGTAGCAAGACCTGGAAAGAAGACAAGAATAATTTATCAGATTTCAGTTAAAACTTTCTAGCCAAAGAAACGGAGTAACTGGATGAAAAACTGATAAAGAAATAAATATGTGATCAATAAAAACTTACTATGATGGTATCTCTCGTCTTTACTTGCTTCTTGTTGTCCTTTTATTATCCTCGTTGATGGTTATAGGAACTGTCTCAACTGTTGTTTCTTGGCCTTCTTTAGTTAATTTATCAATTGCATTCTTAAACTTATCTTCAATGTAAATTTTCATTGGCTCAACATTTATTTCATACCTAATTTTGATATTAAACAATTCACCTTCTAAATATCTTAGGTCATGAGAAATGACGTGGATTGCATCCTCAATATCTTGATTTTTCATAGAATAATCAACCAACCAATTATCTATATTTTCTTCGCCATATTCAATTATGCCATTAAATTTCTCAGTGAATAATCCTTTTAATATCTCCACTTATTCAGAGAATTGTTGCCTTGTCATAAACTTTGAATTGAGAATTAACTTAGGATCTTGCACCTCATCAGTGCTTCCTGCCAAATCTATCTCTGTGAGCCTTTTAAATAATTCTTCTCTTTTCACTATGGCTTCATTGCATGCTTGGACAATGTTACTTAAATTATTGATCTTTTCTTTCCAACAAGAATTCAACTATTTAATTCGACTTGGAGAAGGAAAACATTCTTCTCTCCTTTTCAATTCTGTCATGTTTGAGATTTTTATCCCAAATGGTAAAACAACATCTGTGTATAATCCCTCTTCATTCTTTAAATCATCTTGGAGATAATCATGAAACACATGTGCCCTTGAATTGAAAGAAACAATATTTTTTGATACCTCCCATGCTTCTATTATCAATGACATTCTCTTTTTAATAGTTTTCTCAACATAACTTTGGACCATTGTGAGAAAATTGAAGATCCCTTTAATTTAATATTGGGTGTAGTTGGTTTGACCATTGTCAAAGGACTGACCACAATTGGAAGAGGCATCAAGGCAGTCTCCAATTCTTTGATCTTCTCTTTTAATTTGGCATTCTCAGCCTCCAAAACATCAATAGAATCATCGAGTGTGTCCCTGGTTGCCCTATGGATTTTGGAAATGTGGGACGGATGGATATACTTTAGGTCGTCTTTTGATTGGTCATTCTCCTTTTTATTTTTCTGGTCACTTCTCTATAAAATCAACTTTTTATATTCTTTGTCAAAAAAACACTTTGAAAAGTGAAGGATTCTTCTTCACTAAAGGTCGCATTTCCAATGACCTCCAATAAAGAATCTTGATGAGCCATATGTTCCTGATGTTCTATTGCAGGAAATATTTTTTCAATATCTTCTTCTAGTTCCATATCCTCCAAAGAAAAGTTTTGGATGTCATTTTCTATAAGATTATATTATTCCTCTTACACTATGTTTTTTCTTTTCTTTCTCATGGGAAACTTGTGTGAACTCTCAATTTTTCCAGGGGGAGGATTCTTCTCTCCCCCTCCAGTGGAACTATTATTGACAATATTTTTAATTAGGTGGGGCGTTGGAGAACCTTTCCTAGATGTAGTATTCTTGGGAGTAACAACTGGAGATTGAACACTTCTTTTAGTAGGACCTTTTCCCCTTTGCTTGTAAATATCATTACTTCTAATTAATGTTTCTAAATTGGAAACATTATGTATAGGAGTGCTTTGGTTGTTACCCTCTTCTTATTTGTTCAAGACAGTTTGAATGAAGGAGTTATTGAACCCTACTGAAAGCATATGTCCAATAAATATTTTGTTCGGATCAAAACCTTTGATTTTTTCAACATACTTTAAACTCACGTTGTTAAAATGATTTGCAAATTCATCAATTTTATTTATATTTTTGAACATGAATTCTCCAATCTTCCATGGCAGAGGAATGAATTGTTTTTTCCTTATTTCGTGGAAAAAATGTAACCAAAATTTATATTGCCTTGCCACCTCTATAATAAATAGTTTATTAGATACATAATATGGGAGAAAAGAAGGATTATATTTTGATAAACTATCCTTATGATACTGTGATTCTCCATTTTATCTATTGTCCACTTTTTCTATAAAAATATGGTAGCTTGATCAGATATCCCTGGATTGTTTTCTCCCAACAAAAGCCTTTTGAACACTGAAACAAAATCATTATAAAATTCGTAGAAAAATAGAGGGGTCTTATTCCTTCACAATTCCTGATACCAAAATGTAATTGGATCTATTTCAGAATTCACCCTTTTATTGATGGTTAAGTTTGGGAATTGGTAACAATGCACGATAGAAAATATAAAATAAGAGGCCATAAATAATTTTTTGTCCTTTTTATAGTGTGATAACTAGGACGATATTTCGATAGAAATGAGTTTTCCACAAAAAAAAATGGCATGTTCTTAAACTATAAAATACAAAATATATAAAATCATGTGAGGCATAAAATAAGTTTTTTTCTGACATGTCACCCTGGTAAATAGCCATGCAATTTCTTGATAGGGATTTTTTTAAGAGTCGACCTAGATTCTGGTTATGTCTTATGGGACAGATGCAGGATTCTCCAAATATTCCAGTAGGAGGTTAGGCCCATTGTTATATTTCTTCAAGAATTCTTTGAAATCCTCACCTTTGAAAGTAAGAGTCAGCTCTGGAAGCTTTAACATCTTGTGAAAATATTAACGTGAAAGATAAATCGGAGAATGATCATGGAGTTGTATGATTATTTTATTTGGTACGTACTTGTCCACACACTAATCGACAATTTCCTGACAGTAAAAAACCTCAGGAACACACCCAATATGAGTGAATCCAGATGTCCAAATTACATCTTTCTGTGCAGAAGGAGAGAAATAATACCAATATTCTCTTGACCACTAGAAGTTTTTGTATTCATGGCCAAAGATATTCATAGTATCACCACAAAACTAGTGTCTAGCTGATGTTGCCATAGGTTGACAAAACTATTTCTTCAGCTGGATAATAATCTCAAATAAATCTTTTCGGAAAGATAATGATATTTTAATTCCTTGGCAAATGAAGATTTAATGACAAATTCCTCGATCCTTTCACCATTAATGATGATATTTTCGGAGCTTGTACAACAATTGTTAACATTAAAAAATACTTAATGTCTATTGGGAAAAGAAACAAAAGGGTGAGGACGGGCGAGAGAGAATTCAAATATAATATTTTCTTGAGCCTGCCAACCCAGGAACATGCCAACCCATGGTTGTAGAGATGATAAAAAATATACTGAGTGTAGAGGAATGGTCAGTTAGATTCGCATGAAAGAAGAATGAAATACTTTGGAGCCCAGCACCTGCGACAAGGTTGATGTTCAAAATGTAGATCACAGAACTTGGGTTCTAAAGTGAAGGTCACAGAAAATGGAGAGTGAAGGCTCAAACTTGGGAAACTGCAAAACTAAAAAATTGCTTTAAGTGTTAAAATGAACTTATGAAATAAGATAGTGGGTGGAAATGAAATCCTGCGAACCCATAAACCCGCGAACCCGCAAAACTGAAATATGACTAAGTACAATAACCAGAAAGGGAGAAAATAAGGGATAAAAGAAAAGGGGGAAAGGGGGATGTGTAGAAGAGGGAAAAGAAATGGAGTAAATAAGTGGGGAAAACAAAATGTAGAAGGAAAGCATGGAAGCACAAAATGGTTTCAAGAGGCATCTCGTTAAATTCTGTAACGAGTTTTCTTCAGATTATACAATGTACTCTGTAACGATATTCATTTTGAATATATGTACAAGGTAATGTGCGGAACTCTGTTTGAATCTGTAAGAATTCCTTTTTCCATTTATATATATTGAACCTTGATTAATCGATAGCAATTCCTATTTTGTATCGTTGCTTTCCAGTTGTATATTGTATTTCAATGAACCCTATCTCTTCCATACAAATTTCTCATCTGTAGCAATCCCTAGATTATTAACTAGGTTTTTACCTATGAGTACTATTGATATACTACTGATAATATGATTATGTGCATAAATTAGAATAATTGTTAAGTTTCCTTTCACAGTTTTATATACGAAACATATAATATGCATCTATATCTCGTGTAACAATTATTAAATTTTAATAGTGTTCCAATTATTTAATGTACAATAACACATTAAACATTTAAATAAGCATATTCATCACAAGAAATAAAACCTGAAACTTTGGGGAAACCACACGTTGAAGACCTGTTCCTCCCAAACTTAGACTAGAGTCTCTGTCACCCCCGAGCTGAGTTCGGAATCCAAGGGGCTAGCTATGTGGCCTCTTGCAAAATCATGAGCTCCAATTATTGTGAGGAATATTTGAATATTCATTGTGTCAAGTTTGTTAGTGCGTAGCCTTTTGAAACTATCCAATTTGCCTAACTGTCCAATTCGCCTCTTAGGAATGGGTTCACATTCCCTTGTCATGACTTATTTTATTTTTTCTTGGACTTGTGACACTTGTCTTGAGCCTCCTTCTCATTGACCACCTATCAGATTCAACTTTACACATGTTCATAGATTCTCCTATATATATGGAATGTGTCTTTTTGAAGTTAACTCCACAACTTGTTTCAGTATGTTGCCACTTGTCCAACCCCTTTGGATTCCTAACTCCCTCTTTAACAGTTGCTTCAACATGTGCCCCTTTTTCTACGTGTTTATTTTCATAAAATAATAAGGTTTTACAATTCTGCAGAAACTAACAGATGATATTAAAAATATTGTACAAGTTAAAGTTAAGGAGAATCTATGGTGCAATAGACAATTAGAGGATAAAAGAGAATTAAGATATTATAAGGACTTGGTTAACCCTAATCTTGAAGATCAAAATCATCTCTTTGTTTTCACTAGTGTAAAGAAAAGAATCAATATTGTTAAAATAAGAACTAATTCTCATCTCATGAGTTGCATAGTGAAAGTGGGTGTTGGGGTAATCCCCAAAACACCATGGAAGGAAATAATTTGTCACCAAAAGGGTTGAAGATGAAAAACACTTTCTATGAGAATGCCCTACTTATACCCAAATTAGATCTCAATTTCCAAATATTCACAACAATACCGATATTTCTAACCTTTTAAAGTAATCCAAGTAATCTCTTAGTTTTCTTAGAGACAAATAGATCAATTTTAGTTCAGTGAAAATTAAATATCATCATAGTATTTAAAATTAAAATAAATTTACAAATAAAACAATTAAAAAAATAAGATTAATTTTTAAATATACATTCATTGTTTAACTTCTTAAAAAATGGAATTAGTTTATTTATAAGTACAATTATAGTTATCAAAACAATTTTATCAATGTTTTTAAATAAAAATTAATAATTAATATTTTTCATGGACAATCTTTTCAAGTAAAAGTTTAACAATATTTTCAAGTAAAATTTGCTTTAAAGTAGATTCAAATAAAGTTTCCATATAAAAAAGGCAATTGCATAGGCCGGCTGAAATTGATTTTTTAGTATACTTAATATATATAAGTTGATTGTTATATTATACTAGCGGATAGGCTATTACGGCGAGCATTGGAGCGGCTCTTGGTTGTGGGCTGGAAGGCGTCCAGGCATGCATTAGTTGAAGGTTGTTGAATGGTGTCTAGCATGTGTTAGTAGAAGGCTTTTGAACGGACATTAGTAAAGAATAATTAGATCAAGTAGTGTGTAATGTGTAGTGTTTTTTAATGATATAAATAGTGGTTTGTATAAATATTAATTATTTTTAATTTAAATGTGGCAATTATATATTTTTATAGTAATTTTATAATATGATTAAATAAATGTAAAAAAATAAACATGTTGATTGATGCTTTCATAAATACAAAGAAATTATGAATAAATATGAGTCATTAATTTTAAAAGAAAAATATTAATATAATTATTTTATTGAGTAGAATATTCACTAAACTATGACTTTTATCTCTATTTATAATAATATTGTATATATCTACTATATATTTATTAAATATGAAAGTTCATTTTTATATAAAATAAAATATTAAGATAATTATTAGAATATTCAAAAAATTATAATTTGCATATATATATCCATAATATTGTATTCAAAAGCAAATATAACTTTCATAACCGGCTATGAATAGAAATGAATAGTTTATTACATGGTGGAGATATAGCAGGCGTGATATATTTTTATTGCAGAGCTAAGAAGCAAATACATGCAGAACATACAACTCTGTAAATTCACCATAATTGATTCTCGGCGTTTCACAGAGTGCCACTCCGTTAAGGAGGGAAGTGGCTTAACAGGCGGGTGATTAGACAGTGAGGATAATCAATTACTTCTTGGGGGAGTGCTCTGAGAATTTCTGAAAAAATTGTGGGGATCAACTTCTGTTTTGGCCTTCATAAGTGTATCAAAATTGTCGAGGAAATACTTCTTACCCCATGCTTCGGCTTGTTTGACTGTGGAAGTTCCATTGACTACACTTCCCAGATCGAGATCCAAATAATTAACATAAGCAACTCTGGGAGAAGAAGAAACATAAGGAGCCATGTATGCGTAAAGCTTTCGCATCTAGTTAAGGTAGTGCTCATCGTCGCTGCTCTCCTTCCACACCACCTTGTACTGTATGTCGAATATATTTCCGGCTCTGTGAGGAAAGGACAGTGCAGTGGAAGGAATCTTGTCCATTATCCCTCCCAAAGGAGAGAAACTTACAAAGGCGTTCACCTCTTCTATCATGATGTCCAACAATCCTTGGAGGCCTGATTTGGGCAGCGAGGTTCTTGCCATATCTGATTTTATTTTGAGGTGGACTTTGTTGAAAAAGTATCTGTCTGTTAATTCGCTCACGTTAGTAGTCCCTCCGATGAAGGATGTAGACTTGATCCAGCTCATTTCACTGCACTTGTCTTCCTTCATCTTCAATTCCGGAAAGATTATGTTCACAATCTTCAAGAACTACTCCTTGCGTCCCAAGTACATGCCTTGGAACGATGCATTCATATTCTTTTTCGTCCCTCCTTCCACTGTAATGCCAAAGAACTGCACACGCATGAACATATCCTCTTCCATGAAAGGCCAGATGTATTGCCATCGGTCGATGGTATCCGTCACCACATCTCTCCCAGTTCTTGAGACTTGAAAGGCCGTGAGAATGGTGGGAACACTTACCAGTTTTATTTTCCAGGCAATCACAACGCCCCAGTTGCCTCCTCCACCGCCTCTCAGTGCCCAAAACACATCATCACCCATCGCCTTCTTGTCCATAATCTCACCGGAGGCGTTGACGAGCAAAGCGTCGATCACATTATCCGCTGCCACGCCATATTTTCTAGAGAGAAAACTCAGCCTGCCTCCTGCGATACGATCACCGGAGCAAACTGGGGGGCAAATCCTGGCAGGAAATCCATGGTTGTTGGTCTTGTTTGCAATCCCAGAAATTCGACCCAATGTCGCGTCGGCTTCACCCACGCTGTCATCGACTTGGTATCGACATGGATGTTGTCAAAGTTCATGAGATCAATAAGAACAAAGGGAATATCAGTGGTGTAAGAGTGGTTTTCGTAGCTGTGCCCCCCGCTACGGACTCGGACTTCCCACCCGTTTTTCACGCAGGAGACCATGCTAATCACATATGGTTTGCACACGACGAGCTTTCCGAATCGAAGATTTTGCAGAGAAAAATTAAGCAGAACATGACACTCCGAAGTAGAAGACGATGACATGGTCGTGACATGTAAACATGATATCAACTCGGCGCCCGAATCAGCCGCATCACGGGCGTTCGTAACTGCCATCAACAGAGGCAATAACATACATAAACCTGTAAATAAAGGGCTTATACAACACTTCGTCATCCTTACCAATTAATCGACGCAATGAATGACAAAACCAAAAGTAAATCTAGATGGGATGGATCAATGATTCCTCAACATTGCGTTGTGATTTATAGACATGTCGAGTCGGATAAATTCGAACGTTGCAAATTGGTAAACGTTGAGGTAGGTTGTTCGTCAAAATGGAATTTAATCCATTCCAATCACTCGTTCAAATCGTGTGACCCCGAACATCTACAAAACCGTTGAACATTTGACTGAGAACATCCAATCCTTCTACTGACGAACAATTATCTCAGGTTTTGCAATCCTTGAATTTATCGATCGCATACTACCACAACACCCATTAATTTAATTCAACATGTGACCATTAGTTGGCGAACGTGATTAAATAAGTTCCCGTCGCAATCCTCTTAACATTGAATTCCCGCTGCGTTATCTGCATATATGATTTTTTTGAAGTTTCGACTAAGCCATGATGTATAGTGTATAAATTTATGTTTTCATTTTATAAGTTCAGTGAAGGGAATACATTTATTAAAAAAATATGTAAAGTGAGAAAAACACATGATTAGAATCCATTGTGATGTTAAAGATGTGATTAAAATCCTAAAACGATCGATAAATTTACAGAGAGAGTCACAGTCAAGAGTTCATACAGAATTATGTTATTATTTCGAAAAATGTTAAGCTGTATAAGAGTATTCAATTCAATGTTGTCCTCTGGTCATATTAAACAGTCATGATAACATTACAAGTCGTCAATATTGGGATAGAATTAAAAGTCAGTATTGGGATATGGAAGAATCACGTATCGTTATATTTAATTTGTTTATCACTACAACTACATTTATCATTGGATTATTAGAATAGGGAACAATGACATTTTATTATATTTAATTTGTTTTTTTAACTCATGGAAGGTGAAGCACGTAGTTGTGATGATAATTTAATTTGTTTTTTAATTCATGGAGTAGATGTGATGATAATTTATTCTTTTACTTTTATTCTTAGAGGATGAAATGTATGGTGGTAATGAGCCTTGTTTCTTTGGAAATTTAAATTATGAAACCAATTTTATTATTATATTCTTGGTGGTAAGCTAATTCGAATCTTCGTTTTCGTGTTTATGGTTAATGTTTTCTCAATTCCACTAAATTTATGTTGTGTATGTTAAAGCTCTTGAAGGTTTAAGAATTTTGTGCTTTTATGGAGGTTATGAGAGAATGTTCATAGACGGAGGATATCGTTTGTGCTTGGTTAGCACTTAAATCTACCCCGTCCAAAAAAATCAAAATTTTAACCTTCGACGAGTCACCTCAATATAAATTCGGTGCATGTTGCGGGAGAGTTTTTATCTTTCGGTTGTGAAATGTGTAAAGTTTACCTTGTAAAAGGTGCGCTACCGAAAGAGAAGTAGCGTAATCCTGTCTTTACTTTTCAAGGGAAGTTTTCTTTCAAAGCTCCTAGTTATTGTCTTCTCTAATTGAGATTTTGATAACTTAAGTTTTGTTCATTTATAAAGACATAAGTATGTAATTACTTTTTCACATTTATTAAATAAGATTAAAAAATTACTTTCTCATCACCAGATTGTCACATTTAATGATTAAGAAATAACAATTATGATTAAAAAACTAGACAAATGTGTATGGCTGCGTGAATGTGAACTGTTGTCGTTTCATTTGTGTGGGCGTTTTAATTAACCATATGTTCGGTTCGTATCGTATTGTATCTGTCTAAGGCGTAATGGTTCAAATTTATTATGATAAAAAGGTTGAAGTGTACAAGTGTATAAATGAAGCAAAACGTTGCATAAAATTTGCACAGACTAGTTTCCACAGTTGAAATGCTATAATTGATAGGGTTACACTTGCAGCTAAATAAAGAATGCTTTTCCGATAATGAATGTCCAATTTGTTGTTTGAATGAAGCGTTTGTCTCTCTTTCCAGTAATGGAATCTGTGGTTTGAATAGAGTATTCGTGTGTCTTTCCAGTGATGGAAATCCAATCTGTTGTTTGAATGAAGCATTCATGTGTTTCTGGCATAAAGAATGTCTTTCCGGTATCTATTACTTGAATGAAGCATTCATGTGTTTCTGGCATAAAGAATATCTTTCCCGTAATGAAGGTCCAATCTGTGGATTGAATGAAGCATTGGCGTGTTTCCGACAATGAAAGGCCAATCTTTGGTTTGAATAAAGCATTCGTGAATGGCGTTCAGATACCTATCTAACATTAAACTTATAATATTTTTATAATAATATTTGTTACAATAGCAAGTTTGTTACATTATGAACTTAATATTTTAATTTATCTAAATTTATAAATTAAAATATTTGTAATTTAATGTTACATTATAATAATTATAAATTAAAATGTTCAATAAATATTGTAATTAATCATTTTTATAATAATATTAAATTTATAATATTTTTGTAATAATATTTGTTACAATAACAAGTTTGTTACATTATGATCTTAATA
Source organism: Picea mariana (assembly GCA_032191745.1). NCBI lineage: Eukaryota > Viridiplantae > Streptophyta > Pinopsida > Pinales > Pinaceae > Picea > Picea mariana. The sequence continues at coordinate 10,515 of JASDQU010754497.1, read as the reverse complement.
TTTTAATTTATCCAAATTTATAAATTAAATTATTTGTAATTTAATGTTACATAATAATAATTATAAATTAAAATGTTCAATAAATATTGTAATTAATCACTTTTATAATAATATTTTTTACAATTTATAAATAGTTATTGCATTATTATAATAATGTAAATATAAATTAAAATTTGTTACAATTTATATTATTATAATAATGGTTTGGTTGTTGCAAATTTGTTATTATAATATTTAAATAATGCAATAACCATTTATAAATTTAACCAATTTATAAATATAAATGGTTGTTGCATTATTACATTAAGAATATTTATTACACTATTATTTATAATAAATGCATACATTATTAATATAAAAGTGGTTGTTGCAAGCTATTTAAATTTATAAATTAAAATATTAATGTAACAAATTTTTAATAAATTTTGATAAATTTTATAATAAATAATAATTAAAATATTATAATAAATAATGGTTAAATTTGTCTTTGAGATTATAAATCATTAGCATTTGTGTTATATTCCAGTAATAAACACTATTTTAATTATTTATATATTAATTTTTTTTAATTTTTTTTAATTATATAATATATAATTAAAAATATTAATTAAAAATATAGTTTATATAGTTATAAATGACCATAACATTCCTCTTTATTTTAATGGTTTCAGAATATGGATTTGAATGAAAATTTTCTATGTGTAGGAGACTTGTAACAATAATAAATCCTTATAACAATAATAAATCATCATCAAATTTAAGTTGATTTTCTATCAATGTCTTTAGAATTAGTATACATTGTCATCTGCAATTGGTAAAACAAGTTGATTTCCTTTAAATGTTCTTAGGACAAATATAAATTATCATCTATAATGTATAAATCAAGTAAATCCATAAATTATCATCTATAATAAACAATATAACTCATCATCTACAAAGATTGTAATGCCCATATATTACTAAGGGTCATTAAGTTTCCTAAACATTTTAAGAAAGTAAACTGAAACAAAACTTCATAACATAATATTGACTTTTATAACAGCAACTTCAGTAACTAGATTTATCAATAAATACTAAATGATGTACAGTATGAAATAAATACATAACTTAACAAGTACCTAGATCTGATGCTAAATTCTGTTGCCTCTTTGCTTTGTTGTTGCCTTTCTGCTCCCTGCTACACAGATCAACCTTGCCACAAACAGGAAAACAACTGCCCAAAACTACTGTCCTCCCTGCCAACTAGGAAAACTACCTAGCTCCAGTATATCTACGGATATCCTGGCCCTCCACGCCCAAAACCTCCAGCAACTCGGTGCCTCCCCTGATCAAAAGCCACAGTCCAGAACACTCTGTTCCTTGCTCCCAGCAAGCCAACAGTCCATAGAGAATACAACAGGCTCACAGCCAATACCACAGTGCATAGAAAGTTTGCTCACAGCACAATGCAATGGCTCTCGGCCAATACAACTGGCTCAACAATACAGTCTGCAGCATCCATCCACGCCGAATGGTGCGCACATCCCCCTCTTCCCATCCCTTATTCCTCCCTGCTGACTAACGCAATTACTCCACAACCTCCCTCCCGTCCTGCGTCCTGCGTCCCCCTTTAATATTTTATCGTCTCAGGATTTCTGGGTTATCCCGCTCTGCATATGCCACCCCTGGGCATACGCAACTCTTATTATATCTTTTCTTTTTTTGATCTCTTAAATTCATGTCACAACTCATTAAATGTGATCTTCAGTCAGATTATTATTACTTACTTAATCCTCAATTATTCTTTAATTAACTCTTACTTAATAATCTTAATCATTTATCAATTTGGGGTCGTTGCATACACCTACCCTTCAAGAAACTTCGTCCCGAAGTTAAGGTGTCGGATGGTACAAGGGAGAAGAGCATGGTTCATACGTTCACAACAAGTAACTGACAATATCAGTAAGTAAATCAAGAAGTCCATACATACTAATGTATATGTACAAGGAATGCATGTGTATCTAGTGCATGCAAACCTCGTGCATGTACTAATAATCAAACTCTCATTCTTTAATAATTTACGTATGCAT
>JASDQU010754496.1:44832-56170 GCA_032191745.1 Picea mariana | reverse complement strand
CAACTACCCTGCAACCAGAGAACATGACCCTTACTCTCAAACAAATACTTCAGTACTAACACTCTTTCATGAAAGCAGTAATGCAGAAGACAGTTAACTCTATCTAGCAGAGAATAAGGCTGTCTAGTTCCTTCCTTTCTAAGTAGGAGCCTTAGGCCCTATTTCTTTTTTAGAAAACTTGTGGAATTAAATGAAATCTACAGAAGACAAGGTGTTCTGATTCCTTCCTCTCTGAGTAGGAACCTTTAACCAAATCCCTGGGTAGCACACTTGCAGAATTAAATGAAATCTACAGAAGACAAGGTGTTCTGATTCCTTCCTGTCTGAGCAGGAACCCTTAACCAAGTCCCTGGCTAACAAACTTGCAGAATTAAATGAAATCTACAGAAGACAAGGTGTTTCGATTCCTTCCTGTGTGAGCAGAAACCTTTAACCAAATCCCTGGCTAGCACACTTGTAGAATTAAATGAAATCTACAGAAGACAAGGTGTTCTGATTCCTTCCTGTCTGAGCAGGAACCTTTAACCAAATCCCTGGCTAGCACCCGAAAATCATCACACAAGATTGATGACACAAAGAATTACGAGTTTCATTCAATAAACTAAGACAGAGTTCAATAGTGTTTCAGCACAGCATAATTCATTAACAGTAATGTTTCAGCAAACAAAAGCTAATCAAATCATAACAGAAATTGAATTAACACACTTCTAAAACTAACGGGTGAATCTTGTGATGAAGGTGGGCCCTCCCTTCTAACAAGATTCCCCTGAAACGGAAAAGCCTAGAGACGAATGCTCAAAACAATTTTCTATTCATCTGTCAAAATATCATGTTACAGTCTGAGAAATAAAGTGCGTACCTCTCGCTGAAGCATTCAATACATAAAAACTTGGCTCCCTCGAATGATGATTTCCTCTTATTTAAAGAGGAAATCCCTTCGATACAATAATTACAATGCATATCTCAGTCCTATCCTTAGTCGGATTTACTTTCTAAACCAACATAGGATATCCTATCTTCACGCAAGAGAAAGCTATTACAAGAGCTGGATGAGCTATTGTTGTTACAACTGTTGAATAACTTCTTCTCGTTGCTGCTGATGTTGTTTCAGCATCGCAATTCGTGGGCTGTTTCAGCCACGTGAATTGCGCTCTGACTGTGTCGGCTTTCTTGTGTAGGAACGATGGTTTAGAGCTTTGTTGACCGCTGACTGTAACAGCTTCCTTGTGTTTCAGCATCGTCGCTCCTGGCGGTTTCCTCTGTGTTTCAGCATCTGCAACTCTGGACTGTGTAACAGCTCCGTGTTTCGGCATCTGTGACCTTGGACTGTATAGCAGCTCTGTGTCTTGGCATCAACGACCTTGGATTGTATAGCAGCTTCGTGTTTCAGCATCAGTTCTGTGTTTCAGCAATGGCGAGCTTGGACAGTTCTGTGTTTCAGCATAGGCCTCAAATGCTAATCTGCAGTTTTGAACACTTATGCATTTCTAATCAATTGGTTAAGTACGAGAGTGATGTAAAATATTATGCAAAACAGATTAAACGTATAGTAATGAGAAGGGACGTTGTATACCTTTGGAATGATTAGATAAAGTGGTAGTATGAGTTCAAATATAGGTGATCAAGATTATAATAGTAGCAAAAAGTATAGGCAAAAAGGTGCATAGTGTGGTCCTAACAATTAATCGATGCAAACAAATTATTTTTATAAAATAAGGCCCGCTAGGTTATTGGTACTCATTGATGATAGGACAACAAGTAGTTACAATTTCTAGTGAGAAACCATTTAGAGAGATAGAAGGCTATTTAATATGTTTTTCCAATTATTGTGATTATAATAGACATTTTCTTTGTTGGAGGTTTCCCCCTCAAAGAGGCCCATGGACATTTCTTTGTTTATTTAATTATCAATACAAGGGTTTCTATTTTATGGGTTGTATATCATTGTTTCTCTTAATTCATGTTCTATAGCTTTTATTTCTTTGGATATTACTGATAATTTACTGTTTTTTCTTACTTAGTACACTATACCCTTTATAATATTGCTATAAAAAATTGAAGTATTATCATTATCCACCATGACATGATATTCATAGTCAAATAAATTTCAAATTGAGTTATAGACATATTAAGGGCTCCTTGTGAATTGTAATTTGCCAAATATTTTATAATATTTATCTAAACCTATAACTAGCACAATGAAATAATGATTGGTGTACATGGTTGAAAAAATCAAAATTATAGTGGAAAGTGATCAATAATGATGAATCTAAGCAATGTTTAGTACATTTAACCATAGTTTACCATAGTAGATAATGATCGATGAATATTCCATTAAGTGGATTATGGCCATCCATTATTTATTATAAGTGAGTAAGAGTTGGATATGAAACACTAACAACTATTTACAACCATCATCTTCAATAAAAGTTATATCTTTTTGGGTCTTCCAAGCTCTTGAATGAAGTATGTATCATTTTAAGTGTGAAATCCACATGTTGTTTCTTTCTCTAAGATTAATAATAAAAACTAGTATTGTGAATGCCACTATAGTTGAAGTTTATTTTTATCAAAAATCTTATATTTTTTTTCATAATTCAATAGAATATTTAATTAAAGTGCTAGAATTAAAATATGAATGAAATATGGTTTATCATTCATTTCATGATTCAATATGCAAGATGTAATCACTGTATAAAATTGGAGGAATAATTATTTTCTTAGTAGTGACTGTAGAACTTGGATTTTAATTTATTGTGGTTATTTTATTACATGTTAAACATGTTTTTGTATGGTTCTAACCTCAAAAATATCCAATACCCCACTTCAAAGTTCCATTAACTAAGATGTTGATTTTCTTGTTATTTCATCTTTTTTTKTGCTATAGTCAAGTTGTGTTTCAGTAGTTGGAGAWTCTCTTTTTGGTGGTGGATGTGATTGTCCTSTACTTTAAACTTCAATTTAACTCTCGAGGGTGATGTGATATATGGAGGATGATACCTATAGAGTAGAATAAATCGGGACAATTTGGATGAAGTATGGAAGGAAATTTCGTACCACCATTCTGCCAAAGGTAACCATTTAATGGATTATTATTATTTATTAGATGCAAAGTAATGTAAATAAAGTTCAAAACATTTATTTGAATATATATTTTCCCATAATATTGAAGACTATAAGAGGATAAATGAACAATTTGAGTACCTAAATAGAAAAATGCTCGGATTACTGAGAGGGGAAGTGAATCAGTGGTGCCGACGTCACCACAGTGCACATCCACGATCACCAGGATCTTCTCTGACTTTGGCCCGAAGAGCGACAATTCTCTTCTAATTCCCGGTCAGGAATTCTTCACCCACATCGACTCCTTTTTGATCTCCCTTCTTCAAATCGGGAAATCAGAATTCGCAAATCCTATGATCCTGTGTTTCTCACTTCATGATTCCCCGAAGTCCGATGCAAGTCAACGTTGACTCCTCCTTCACGATCATAATTTCTCTCTATTGGGAAATCGCTACTCACGAAGCCACCAAATTGAATTCCCAAACTCCGAACCCCGATGGGTCGGCTTTCCTGATACACGTGTGGCCTGAACCCCTCCACCTCTTATCCTTCTATCGGGATTTTGGAGCTCACGGGATCACGAATCCTGATATCGATGAACAGGGGACTTATCAGTTCCCGATCCCCGATATGATGCCACCTGTACTCCACCAACACCTGTGGTCCTGTACTGTCATGTCACCGTTGGGATATCGCAAATCGCGGATCCAACATGCAACTGTTCTCTGACTTGATAACCCCGATTCTCCGAACCCCGATACACACATGTGCTTTCTCCCTACCACGTCACCTTCTCTCTCCGCTCTATCAGGGATTGCGTGTTCGCGATTTCAAAGGTCGCAATTCCTTTGCACCAAAAAGTCCCGAATGCCGAGTCCCGACTTCTTAGGATCTTGTGCCACCTGTCCCTGTAGTGATCAACGGCTCCAACGGCTTTGGGAAATCGCTAATCACGTTTTCAACAAGCGTGAAGCTTCTACCTCCGCAAATTTCGATGAGCCAAATCCCGATGATTTTTGACACCTCCTTTGCTGCTTATGTTTAACCAGCAAGCACCTCCTCCGAGATCTGGCAGTTGGCGTGACTTCGCGAATCTCTCCTGCGAGGTCTGGCCGTCGATTCCTTCTTTTTAAGGAATTCTTCTTCTCCAAAGCTATGTCCTGTTCGAACCCTCTCCTGGGTCCGTCTCCATAGGATCATGAAGGAACTATCCCTCCTGATCTTGTCAACTCTGATTCCTTCAGAGACTTTACACACACACTTCCCATGTTTGACCTTCAACGATTTTCAAAGTGTTGAGTTTTCCATACTTTGTGCAAATCTGGCTACAGTAGTCTCCGCTTTATTCTACTCAGATTGCCACTGAGCCTTCAAGTTCAGCCCGCGCACACCTTGCACGGCTTTGGTGCCCAATATGCACTCCTAAGATGAACGAGAACAAAAGTTTCCTCTGATTCAACCTTGCAGTCACGCACTCCTTGCAGACAAATTCAACTGCATCCTTTGCAGGAATTCTCTGGTTCAATATAGAGAAACAATTGAAACTAATTTCTTACTCTCATAGATTTCAATTCAACCATGAAACCACATACATAGCATATTTAAAACAAATGCATATCCAGAAAACCAAACATTCATGAGCACATGACAACATACACAGAGAAACAACAACAACCATGAAATTGAACCAGAACTATCTTCTATTAATTCAATAACATCTATACAGGGGTGTTCTCCACAATTTCTCTGCTTTCTCCTCTCTTCTCTGAATGCTTCTGAATATGTTAAAAATTATACAAGGAGGGTGTCTATATCCGTTTTCCCTCTCGGACTCTAAAACTATCTAATCTAGTCTTAAACATCTATCTACCTGCATTAAATCTATTAAATGCCTTATCTACCTACGGATGAGAGCTTAAAGGCTCAAGGTCCCCTATAATGTACAAAGGCGCTTTCATAAATGGTTCATTTACACATTGGCGCATCATCTTAAATGAAATTTCAAAAAGTTTCAGCTGGCCTTGTCTAGCTGTTCGTTATCTTTCATGCTGGCTCGCTTGTCATGGTCGATGCTCCCTAATGAGTCGGCGATGCTTCTGCATCATACTCCTCGTCTTTGAGACTTTTCATGGGCTCCTGTCCATGAGCTACCGCACGGTCTGTCCATGTCCTTGAATCATTGCTTCCGTCTCCCAGCTGGCATCCTCCACTGGGTGATGCTTCCATTTGACCAGGTACTCGAAATATTGCTTTCGCCTGGTTTTCTTGCCCACTCTTTTGTCTAGTATGTACTCCATCTGTGGATTCTCTGCTACTGGTAATTGCTTTTTCCACTGGATCACTGGTTCTTCGGTTCTAGTTTCTGTTTCTCCAACTCTGTATGGGTATAAATATGAAACATTAAATATTGGAGATATCCCAATGTCATCTGGCAACTCAATCTCATAAGCATTCTCTCCAAATTTCTTGAGGACTCTGCATGGCCCAATTTTCTTCATTTTTAATTTGTTATATGTTCCCCTTGGGAACCTGTCCTTCCTCAAGTGTGCCAGAACCATGTCACCAACTTCAAACTGAAGTTGTCTCTTTCGTTGATCGGCTCTGCGCTTGTACTCCTGATTTGAGTCTTGCAATCGCTGCTTCACCTTGCTGTGAAGTTCTCTCATCGCTTCAGCGAATTCTTCAGTGCTAGCACTGCTAGTTGGAACCTGGTCTGACTCCCTGAGTTCAGAAACTCCCCTTGGCTGTGTCCCATACACAATCTGAAATGGACTTTCACCTGTACTCCGATTTACAGAATCATTGTACGCAAACTCTGCCTGTGGAAATAAGTTGTCCCAGCTGCTATGGTGCTCTATCACCAAGGTTCCCAGCAAGTCTCCAAGACTTTTGTTGACCACCTCGGTCTGCCCATCTTTTTGCGGATGATATGATGAACTAAACATCAAGTTAGTTCCTAGCTTTTTCCATAGCATCCTCCAAAAATGACCTATGAATTTGGTATCCCTGTCTGATACTATACTTCTCGGCAATCCATGAAGTCTAACAATTTATTTGAAAAACAAGTTCGCAATGTGGGTCGCATCGCTGGTCTTCTGACACGGAATAAAATGTGCCATCCTTGAAAACCTGTCCACCACCACAAAGATGGAATCAACCCCTCTCTGCGTCCTCGGCAATCCTATTACAAAATCCATGTTGATCGCCTCCCACGACCTCTCCGGTACGAGCAATGGCTAATATAATCCCGCATTCTGTTTTCGGCCCTTCGAATGCTAAAAAATCCTGCACCTATCAACAAATCTTTTAACATATACTCGCATCCCTGGCCAAAAATATGATTTGCTCAGCTTGGCAAATGTTTTGTCGTGGCCAAAATGCCCTGCTAATCCTCCGTTGTGTTTCTCCTTTAGCAGGTTCTCCCTCATGGAGCAATTCGGAATGCATAACTGGCTGCCTCTGAACAGAAATCCATTCTGGATCATGTAATCTATCCATGGGCTCCGATCCCTGAGAACTGGATTCTCAGTTGCCTTGTATGCTTCAGAAAAATATGCATCACCTGCATACATGTCTTTGAGGTTTTCAAAACCCAAGGTTTTGACCCGAAACTCCTGCAACAACAAACATTTCCTGCTCAAAGCATCAACCACTTTGTTAGCAGTTCCTGAAATGTGTTTAATTACAAATGTAAAATTCTGCATATACTCTACCCATTTTGCATGCTTCTGGTTCAACTTATCCTATTGACTTACAAACTGCAATGCGTGATTATCGCTATACAAAATGAATTCCCTTGGGATCAAGTAATGCCTCCACTTTTTCAACGCCTGTATGATAGCGTAAAATTCCTTATCATACATGGAGTATTTCAACTTCGCGTCATCCAGTTTCTCGCTGAAATAGCAACTGGTATGTCATCTTGACTCAAGACCGCTCCTATAGCATATCCGCTAGCATCAAATTTCACCTGAAATGTCTTCTGAAAATTTGGCAGCACCAACACTGGTTGCTATGTGATCTTTTGCTTCAACAAATTGAAGCTCCTTTCAGCCTCTACTGTCCAGTGAAAAGTTTTATGTCGCTTCTTCACTGTGCCCATCATTGTTGTGCTAATCCCACTGAAATTCCTAATGAATTTTCTATAGAAACTAGCTAGTCCATGGAAACTCCTCACCTCAAAAACATTTATGGGTGATGGCCAATTCCTGATCACTTTCACCTTCTCAGGATCCATCTTCAACTCATTTGATGATATGACAAAACCCAAATAAATGAGCTATGTCTTCATGAAGGAGCACTTCTTCATGTTGATTAACAAATTATCTTGTTGTAGCCTCCTCATTACAATGGCCAAATGTTTCAGATGTTCAGCCTTTGTCTTACTGTAGATCAATATATCATCCAGATATACGACTACAAATTTTCCAATGAATTCCCTCAGGACTTCATTCATCAACCTCATGAATGTGCTCGACGTGTTTGTCAAGACAAACGACATGGCCAGCCATTCGTAAAAACATTCATTTGTCTTGAATGTTGTCTTCCATTCATCACCTTCCCTCATGCGAATCTGGTGATATCCGCTCTTAAGATCAATCTTTGAAAAATAATTTGCCCCACTTAGGCAATCCATCAGATCATCCATTCTCGGCAGTGGAAATATGTACCTGATGGTTATCTTATTTATCACCCTGGAGTCTGTACACATCCTCCAGCCTCCATCCTTCTTCGAACTTAGCACTATCGGAACAACACATGGACTCAGACTCTCCGTGACCAGTCCTTTATCCAACAGGTCTGGTACCTGCCTCTTGACCTCCTCATTTTCATGTGGTGTCAATCTGTACGCAGCCTTATTCGGTAAACTGGCTCCTGGTATGAGTTCGATGTGATGACTCACACTCCTCATTGGTGGCAACGAACGAGGTAGTTCATCCACGATGATGTCAGCGAACTCTCCCAGCAGTTCCTGAATCTCTTCCGGTAGGTCATCCACTCTTGTGCTAGTCAGGACAATTCTCGATTTCCTGACCTCAAAGAATTTTGGATCTTCCTTCTTCTCCATCTCTGTGAGAAGCTCCTTCCCACTCATGAGAAGTATGGTGTTACTTACTTCCAGTTTCACTTCTTTATCCTTTATCAGAAGCAGTGTGTGTGTCCTCCCATCCTTTTCCAAAGTGTATGTGTTCATCCTTCCATCATGAATCACATTCCGGTCATATTGCCATGGTCTACCCAACAATCGATGACATACATCCATGGGAATAACATCACATAAAATATTATCATTATATCCACCTATTTTAAATCCAACCAAGCATTGTTTAGTGACACTCACCTGATGTTCTTTCTGTAGCCATGAAAATTTATATGGACTTGGGTGATCGGTTGTCTCCAGCTCTGGATTCTCCACCATCTCAGTTGAAACGAGATTATCGGTTCTTCCGCTATCCACAATGACCTTTCATTTCCTGTCCTTGGTTGTGCAAGCTGTTCTGAATAGTCTGGTCCTCTGAGTTGTGTCCTCCACCTCCTTCTCGGGTGTCAAAAGGACTTTATGCATTCCAAGAAATCTTCCGCTGTCTGCATCTTCGTTCTCAACATCACACCTCTGCACCTCAGTGATGTGATCTTCTCCTGCATCTTTCTTCTTTTTTGGACACTCGAATGACTTGTGCCCATTCTTTCCACATGTAAAACATGTGGTAACTCCTCCCCTTCCTCTACCTCGACCTCTAGTATGAGGAAGAGTGTTTGCATCAGCATAATCTCCTCGCTGATCATTTGGCTGTCCTCACTATGAGGTTCCACCCCTTTCAATTTTACCCTGAGGTTTCTTCCATTCCTCCTTGGGCTTCTGAGTTCTTTCTTGGGCAACTACCTTGCCTCTGGGCTGACTTATGCCTCGCCCTCATTGTCCTTGCTTACAACTCAGCTTCTCCTCAGCTTTCAAAGCCATCTGGTAAGCATCCTCAACCGTTTTAATAGTTGCCATACTTAATTCATCCTGAATTTCATACCTCAACCCATTCAGGTATCTGGCTACCTTCTCATCATTGCTCTCCCGATGACCTGCTCTGATATTGAGCTTGTAAAACTCTTCGGTGTACTCCTTCACCGTCATCAACTTCTGTCTCAGGTTCTGCATTCGCCTGAACAGTGTGATCTGGTAATCTCTTGGGATGAACTTCTCTTTCATCTTAGCAATCATTCGATCCTAGCTTTTAATCTTTGATTTGCCTTTGGAACGTTTATCTGCCTGTAGCTCGTCCCACCATAATGCTGCATGTCCCTTCAACTTGGTAACATCATGCCTTACCTTTTTATCCTCTTCGATGTCTTCATAGTCGAAGTAGGTGTCAAGAGCTCGGATCCAGTCCAACAGCTCTTCTGCATATAGACTCCCTTCATAGACTAGGATGTCCATTTTGGTCTTTGAACTCATTCTGGAAATGGCTTTGATCAACCGCTCGGTTGATGCATCCCCTGCTGTGACTTCTCCTTCATGTCCAGCTTCTTCTTCAACTTCGCAATCACTAAGATCCCCAGCACCAAATCCACGTCTTTGTGCTGTCTCCATCTCCTCAAGCCTTGCTCGGAGATCTCTCATCTGCCACTCCATTTCTGGATTCCTTCAGAGACTTTACACACACACTTCCCGTGTTCGACCTTCAACGATTTTCAAAGTGTTGAGTCTTCCAAACTCTGTGCACTTTCGTCTACAGTAGTCTCCAATTTCTTCTACTCAGATTGCCACTGAGCCTTCAAGTTCATCCTACGCACACCTTGCACGGCTTTGGTGCCCAATATGCACTCCTAATATGAACGAGAACAAAATTTTCCTCTGATTGAACCCTGCAGTCACACACTCCTTGCGGACAAATTCAACTGCATCCTTTGCAGGAATTCTCTGGTTCAATATAGATAAACAATTGAAACTAATTTCTTACTCTCACATATTTCAATTCAACCATGAAACCACATACATAGCATATTTAAAACAAATTCATATCCAGAAAACCAAACATTCATGAGCACATGACAACATACATAGAGAAACAACACCAACCATGAAATTGAACCAGAACTATATTCTATTAATTCAATAACATCTATACAGGGGTGTTCTCCACAATTTCTCTGCTTGCTCCTCTCTTCTCTGAATGCTTTTGAATATGTTACAAATGATACAAGGAGGGTGTCTATATCTGTTTTTCCTCTCGAACTCTAAAACTGTCTAATCTAGTCTTAAACATCTATCTACCTGCATTAAATCTATTAAATTCCTTATCTACCTAAGGACGAGAGCTTAAAGGCTCAAGGTCCCCTATAATGTACAAAGGCGCTTTCATAAATGGTTCATTTACACATTGGCACATCATCTTAAATGAAATTTCAAAAAGTTTCGGTTGGCCTTGTCCAGTTGTTCGTTATCTTTCATGCTGGCTCGCTTGTCATGGTCGATGCTCCCTCATGAGTCGGCGATGCTCCTGCATCAATTAGTAATGAGCAATTATACCACTTTTAACCACAATATATATTATTTGTCTTTACCAACAATATTTAAAATTTTATCATCAATGTATCATATATGAATGAATCTAATCATATATATCATAAGAATGTAAACATAAGTAGCAACAAATCAACATCACATGAAAAACAAAGTACACCATTATTTATGTGGAAACCCAAATGGAAGAAAACCACATAATGTTTTCTTATATATATATCAAGAATTCATTCATAGGAAGCACCAACTTTCAAATTCTTTAGTTTCAACTAGAAGGAGGCTTCAACCCCCTATTCTCAGGCTCCAAACTGAAGGAGGCTACAACTCCCTAAATTCTTTGGCTCCAAACCGAAGGAGGATACAACCTCCTGGGTTCTTCGACTCCAACTGGATAGTGGATACATCCACCTAGTTCTCAAGATCCAAATTGAAGGAATATCCAACTCCCCAATTCTCTAACTCCATCGGGAAGGAGGATAAAACCCCCTTTGCCTGCCCCATCCTACCGCCCTGAAATATAAATGTAGACCAACTGGTACATACTTTGCCATTGTGACTTCCACAAACTCTGTGACTGCCACTGTCACTGTCACCATCACTATCACTATCACTGTCACTGTTACTATGTCTGTCTTATCCATGATAACATATCCACTCTCATCCACATGCAACTCATACCAAGATCACCAAGATATTATCTCAAACCATATGTTCAACATCAACAACACATGCCTCTACCAAGCATGCAACAAGATCACC
>JASDQU010754496.1:19589-36794 GCA_032191745.1 Picea mariana | reverse complement strand
GGTAACATATGAATTATATAAATTAAAATTAAAACCAATATAATATTTTGATATAATATTCACAAAATAAATAAAACTTTATGGCCTGTTTATAAATAACATATAAATGATAGAAAAAAAATCACTTAAAAGTAACAATATTATGATATAATACTTACAAAATATATTTAACTGTGATTTTTATCAAATTTTGAACTCGGTATCATGCTTCGCCTAACATGTGACCTCTTGATTCATTGGGGGCGAGTTGTCGCATCTAGCTTATAACCCATATTGAACTGAACTATATATTCATGTATATATTTATGTTGAGCTTGAATTTTTCAAATATTAAACGGAATAATTTTTTTAAACATAAATTTTTTGATTAATTAAAATAGATCTAAATTGATTATAATTTTAGAACTCAAAATTCAGATTATATATATTAATATTGTTTTGATTATAACATTATTTATGAAGTACGCTGTCTTTCCTCACCTTCTTATCAGACTAGCAATACTTCGTTTCAATCAGAAAATATAATATTTATAATTTAATTTTAGAACTCAAAATTCAGATTATATATATTAATATTGTTTTGATTATAACATTATTTATGAAGTAAGCTGTCTTTCCTCACCTTCTTATCAGACTAACAATACTTCGTTTCAATCAGAAAATATAATATTTATAATTTAAGTTAAACCTTTGATTCTTGTGTAGATCTTAAAATATTTTAATGAAAATGTATTCTTTATTATAATTTTTTTAAATATGTTATTTATTTTATTGAATATGTGTTTAAAATGATCTCTAATTTATTTTAAATACTTTTAAATATCTTACTTAATTTGTTGAAAATGTGTTTAAAATTATCACTAATTCATTGGATTTTGTATCTTTATATTTATAACTTATTCATAGTTCAACCATGTGGAAAGGAGGATAAGAGATTTACAACTTTATTGGAATTTTTAAAGTAGTATGTTCTACCAACTTGGGTGAAGAAATGTAAAAGGCATTCTGGTTGTTGGAGTGATTGTTGTTTTTGCTTTATAGTACTGCACGATTGTTATTCCATGCCGCCTTAAAGTTTTTTCCATGTCCATACCGGCTAATGCATATTCAGTACCCTCAGATTAGATGTGACTGCAAAAGAAGAAAATAATATATACAGGTACAACATGTAATGCGGTCAGAAAACTACGGTGCAACTGCTCCAAAAATCTGCAAGTAGCCCATAGTTGAGTAGTTAAATTTATTCTAAAATCCTATTGATGTACGTGACCATCATGGCCAGAGATAGCTATCGCTTACTCTCCCACCGGCGCGACTTCCGCTTAAAAGCCGGTCTCACGCCAGACACAAGAAGAAGCAATGGTACGGGCATGGCCTTCTAAAACCAACGACTTGTCTACTTACAATCATATATATATATATATAGAAGTAATATATACATTGATGATATCAACAAATTTTAACCCTTAAAATTAAAGAAAGATTATTTTGAAGAACTGAAATTTCTACCTTTAAAATATGTATGCATCCCCTAATGTAATGGACAACATGTCAAAAAGTTCTTCAAATGATTAAGTATTTTATGTAGAAGATATCAAGATAGGGGTTAAGCCCTTTTCAAAAAGGAAAATTAAAGACATCTAAGGTTACCAAGCTGGAATATTAAAAATTGGAGGACCTATCCTCATACCTGTTGACGGGCATAAGTGACACACAAGAATGTCAAATTCTGACCGGAGTTGTCTAAATAACCCAAGCCGTTTGGAATGAAATAACCCAACCTGTTTAATAGATATGTAAGCCAACTAAAATCCTAAAAATAATAAAAGAAAAAGGAATTAATCTAAAAACTATGATGCTAAGACTATAAATTTACTAATTACAAGTGTTTAAATAAAAACATGAATATGTGCACATGCTTATAAATAGTCTATATACACCTTGCAAGATTTACTTGATAAAAATGATGTTCTTAAAAGTGTTTATAAAAGTGATAAAAAAGCACATACATTTATTTTTTGTTTTCTTTTTGTATATTTAAAAGTCTAAAACTAATGAATACTAACAAAACATAATTGAAATAAGAGTACGTAGTCAAAGGTAATTCATGATACCCTTATTTCGTTAATAAATGATTTAACTAAATCACAAGTAAACTAATCTGTAACTAATTGATTAATTCGAGCACCTAACCTGTGATAGAATAGTACTAATGCTCCCATAACAAATTCAAAGAATATGACAACTAATACTCCCATAACAAATTCAAAGAATATGACAACAGAATGATAAATGTAAAGTATGTGTTGATCTTATGATAATCAATAATTTAGAATGAAAGAAAATTAATTCAAAGTATTAATGTAATTCATCATTTAATATCCAGGATAAATCAACAATAATCAAATGGCAGATTGATCACACATGTAAAATGGAATAACAAATTATAAACAACATCCAAATACTTAATAATATGAAACACCATATGATAATCAGACTAAAGTTGCATCGAACATAATAATATTTCATAAGATCGAGGCAATGAAAGAACATAATGGGGTAAGCATCACGCAGGTCTAAAGCCAATGGTGAGTAGCTTCTCCATTTGAGTTCTCAAAATCAAATGTCCATAAAGTATCCCAGCAAAAGTTATCCTCACTACTAAAAGTGATCACTATTTAAACTAGTTTTGGAATAACAAACTCTTATCATGCAAGATAGAGTGCAATCCCCCCAAAAAAGATTGTTTTCCAAAAATAGTAAAACAAGAAAAAATTCCTGTAGGAATTGGTTTGTCAAAATTGATTACATAATAACAAAGTTTTATGAAAATAAAAGAAAGAAACTACAGAATTATACGGTGCATGATCCAAGATAGTTTCTCCATGTAAATAGCACTATAATCATCATTTTCCTGTAGATAACAAAATGAAATTGATATTCAGAAAATAATGCCAACTAACATTCAAAAATAGATCACGATTTTGTAGCTAGTCTTATATTGGCAAAGCAAATCAAAACTAAATCTTCCTATTTTGACTTTCATAACAGAATAAATGAAATAAAATCAAAAATCACTTTTACCCTTTAGAAATTAGACAGTGAAGGATCAGACAGTTCTGAATTAATGATAGCATTGAAGTTGGTTGCATTTTTTATAATTATATTACCAGATCTTTTGGGTCTTTATTTGCCCATTCTGCGAATGCTTTCAAGTCTTGGCTTTCTTTTTCAAGTAGATGATTACGAGCAACTAGGTGTTTTACTTGTGCCTATAAAAATGGTGTATCGATGTAATAACGTTCTACCCAATCCAAACAATTGTCACAGTGTACCAGATCTATAGCAGGCCAAGGTTGAGCGTACTCCACAATGGAGGCTTCGGCTCTTCATGTGGCTTGTTTCAAGTCATGACTAATGCCAGCAAAAGCCTCTTGGCCTTTCAGAAATGGAGGTAGTCTAGAGACAAAGTCATATTGTTCAGCTTGACTAGTTTTCATTCCCGAGACACTGATTATCAAGATCTTCTAATGCAATAAAATCATTCATCTCATCGTCTGAGCAGTGATCATTGATCTCGATCATTGAGATTGAGTTCAAATGATCTTGATTTCGATTCCTTAGAATCCTAGATATTAATCAACCAGATCTCTTATTTATAAAATTCAAATCTGAGCTTTCTTGTTTCTTACTCTTACAAATTTTCTTGACAGTGGGTTTATCACTAAAGTCGTGATTCGACTTAATAGCAAGGGTAGGAGAAATCATTTCTTTCAACACATCCACTACATGTTCCAACGATTTTCAGGGCGAAAATATACATTGTGGTTTCTTACCCAGGGGGGTTTTCATAGGAACAGAAACTGGTTCATTAATTTCACAATCATTATGTGAATTGAAATCTTGACTCTGGGTCACGGGATTATCAGAATTGGGGTTAACATTAAAAGGTGAGTTCACTTTGTTGTTGGGTTGGGAAAAATCGTTTCGACTCAGGAAGCTTTCCCAAGTGTCCCCAATTTGAGACAGGTGTGATACCAACAAAATCCTTATAAGCTCATGATGAAAGAGGCTTGGAAAATGATTTAAGCTCTATCTCTTATAACGTTTTGACATCTTATACAGGCTCATGAGAAAATAAAAGGGCATGTTTAGTTTAAACCGTAGGAACAACATCAAAAGTCGAATGTGGTATAAAAATACAAAACCATGCCTGTCTTCGCATGTTATAAACTATTTCAGAATCAAAATAAGGTCGTTCCATCGAGGTTTTAGGAGGGTAATAGGAATACCTTTAGGGAAGCGGGTAGATTTGCGAGAGACCATGGAAAACCTCCATAGAACGTCTTTTAGTTTAGGATTTTTGAGCCACTTTTCGCCTTCCTGTGGGAGTCCTGTCACCTGGGCTATAGAGTCCTTTGTGACCTCCAATTGCACATCCCCAACTTTGGCTCTGAACCCGTGAAACATTTGAGCAAAGGCCTGTGCGACCGTCAGGTTGTAACCTTCGAATTTCTGGATGAAAGTATCCCAATCGTGAGCCTACAAATCATCAATGGCATCATCATGGGAAAGAAGGGCCTGCCAGCCATTAGGTTCGATTCAAACTACCGAGGCCATGGCTACTGTCAAATGGACACAGTAGACAACACGAAAGGGAGGTTTTGACTTCCGAACAACAAGTAGCAAGGAGAGTTTTGTGAAAATCAAAACATCCCGGTGCCTATAAAAATGGGGGACTGTTATGTTTGATAAATTGAGTTTGGGGAGACAGAAAACTAGAGGGCGCATAGACATATGAGCCATTACACATAATGAAGATCAAACCATCAACCACTATCAAATGCCAATTCAAACAATGAATGTGGGTCATTAAATGTATAGGACAACAGGATGAGGTGTGTTTGTGGATTCATCATACCTATACCAAGTGACATGACAACAATATGACTAATAAAGAAAAGAATATATATCAATTGTTAACTCAAATTTGCAGCGCGATTATGGACATCGAATAATCAAACCACACAATCAACCATAGAACTAATCAAATCATATTCTCCATAATATGTGGTAATCAATTAATCAATGATCTTATGAAATTTAAACTTAGTAACACATATACGTTCCCTCAAAATCTAATCTCTTAGGTAAAAGAATAGGAGAAAAACATAGACTTCAAAATGATTACCCGAGCAAAGTTTTCGTTTGAATTTCATGCTTGCAGTCATGAAATTTAAACAAAACAAACGAAATCTAAAATGAAAAAAATCATAAAATATGTTATCCCAATAAATCACCTCGACGTCAAAAGAAAGAATCATTTATAAAAATAGGGAGGAGGCAGCTACAAAAAGGATTTTATCTCTTCGTGGTGACTTTCAATCATGATAAAATTGACAGAATTGGTGGCTACCAACAATGGAAACACCCTGGGTGAAGCAGTTATCTCTGCATCATCAGAAAAATTATGTCAAGTGCATAGATGAAATAATTTTTTAGAAACAGTTAACGATAGATCAAGCGTTCCAATCATAACTCAAAAAATAATGTAGTTTTAGCATTGGATGTATTTATGTCCGAAAATGTAATCTGGTGTCTTATTTAGATCACAGGTGTAGCAATGTTTATACATATGACTTTGATACCATTGACAGGGCCACTTCTTCCAGCAGGCGTCCATAGCCTTGGAAGGGATGCCATTTAACCCACTTTAGCACCTCTATCATGTCCAGGAGTCATCCATTCATGCTAAAAACATCTTCACACTTGATCAAATTAAAAGACATACCTGAGGATATTCTCGAACCTGACATTGTTTCATTGCCAGCAGGCCTGTTTAGTACCCCGACGAAGTTCCCTTGGTATCATGTGTGCATTTACCCACTACCAGCAGACATGTTCAGTGTCCCAGTGGGTTTACAAACACTTCCCATACTTTACTTTGATTTCAACTCCAAAATTTGTTTATAATTTCCATAACTTCATGATATTTAAGAGAGCAGAGTGATACTAAAAATCTCATAGTTTGGTCATGAAAAGTTCAATCATTTCCAAATTATTTTTCTGTTTTGATGACGTTCATCATGATTTGGGCAGTTAGATTTATGTGAAGAAATCCTCTCTAGGATGGGGAAGCACAGTTGAGTTTTCCTCATTAAAACATGGACGGTATTAGAAGTTTGTTAAGTATAATCACATCTTCCTGTGATTGTAATGAGAAACCAGAAACACTGATTGCACATAAACTTACTTCTGATGATTTGAGTTTAGCATTTACTACTCAAGTGCTTGAGATGTTATCAACTACCAATAATGAATGAGAACTACGATTCCATTCAACAAATGAAATGGTGATTTAGACATAATTTTAGAAAACAAATCAAAATAAAGAAAAATGAAAAAAACCAAAATAAAAAATAGAAAAGAAAATTATAAATATTTACAAAGGGTGGATCAAAAATCATCAAGCGAAATACCTCTTGAGAGCATGGCCATTCACTGGGAAAGTGTTCGGTTTTCCCTCCAAGTTAGGTAGACAAAAAGAGCTAGGACCCAATTTTTCAGAAATTACAAATGGTCTGAGCTATAGGTTTGGGAACTTGGTATGTTCTCCCTTTCCCTTCTGCACTTTGTCCCACTTGAGAACCAAATCTCCAACATCAAAATTCCTATCAGAAGAAGAATTTGCATCAAACCAACTCTTCACAATTTGTTTTTGTTAATCCTATTTTTGTTTAGCTTGTGTTCTCACCTCTTCTAGTTTTAATAAAGCATTTATCCGGTTTTCTAGAGGTGGACATTCTTCTTCTTGAACTTTCTGCGATAATTGCAGATAAGGAAGGAAGACATGTGGGGGGAGGATGGCTTCTCTTACGTAAATGAGTAAGATGGGAGAATTACCAACGAAAGATTTTGGAGATAGCCTATTCACCCAAAGTGCATTGTACATAGAATTGTGTCAATTCTTCTGGTTTTTTGAAACTGTCCTGTTTATAATTTTGATTAAATTCTTATTTGTCGTTTCTGCTAGACCATTCCCTTGAGGGTAGTAGATGGCATAAAACTTTAGTTTAATCCCTTTTTCCAGAGCGAAAACATTCATATCAAGGGATGAAAAATAAGAGGCTTTATAAAAAACCAGACATTTAGGAATCCTGAATCGAGTGATGATATGGGAGTTCAGAAAAGACACTACCTGATTGGCGTTGACCACTTTTAAAGGTAAAGTTTCAGACCATCTTGTAAAATAGCCTATGCTTGTGAGGATGTACTTGTGATGTTGCGAAGAGGGTGGATTTATTGGTCCAATTATATCTAGGCCCCATTTCTGAAATAGTGCTTGTACAATAACAAGTTGCAAAGGAAAAGCCCCCTTTTTCACTCATCCTACAACCTTTTGATAGATTACATATTTGTGGGACAATGTGTGGGCATCTTTAAATAGGGTGGGCCAATAGTATCCATCCCTTAGCACTTTGTGGGTAGTGGTATCTCCACCAAAGTGACCACTGGCCTTACGGGCATGAAGTTTAGCGAACACTCTTTCAGACTCCTCCTTTTCTAAACAATGCAGAAAAACACCATCAAAGTTCTTTTGAAATAATATATCAGTGATTAAATGGAAAGACATGCATTTAATCCTAAGTGACCTTATGTTTTTTGTATCAAGATTGCAGGGAGCAGATCCATGCATTATGTTAGAACCAAAAGTCACCCCTGGATTGCACCAGATGTAAGCCTAGTACCCATCAGTTATATGTCACGGTTAATGGATTTAAAGGGGTCAAATGGGACAGACTCGAGAGAATATTGTTTTATCGGAAAACCAGGGCAACATGCACAAGAAAATGAGGTCTTGATCAACTTCATCAAGTAAGCTGTAGTAAGGGTGAGTAGGAGGAAGAAATCGAGGAGAAGGTGTAAAGGTCTGCTCTGGACATCAGGTCTTCCAACAACCTAAGGAGGAAAAAATCTAAAAAGAATATCCTCTTGAATTCAAAGTTTTGAGAAAATGAAAAACGCTATAACTTTGTTGCAATCAAACATCCATTACAACATAGTGAACGCAATCCATGAGAATCCTTTGATCATGAACATTCAATATCAGATGCAAATAATATGGAAATAGAAGTTGACTTTCATTAAACAAGAAATCTCATATCAAGTTACATAACCAGAGAACCATAGTTTCATTAAAACATTACAATACTGGACCTTAGTTCAACCATCGATCCTAACAAAATATCAAAACTAAGTATATATACTCAAAATTGTTGCAACTACCAGGAGTGTGATCGAACCCCTGCATTCAACGCTTCCATTCGGCGCTCGCCCTGTTAGACTGTGTGGGCATTCTTCTTTGAGACACGAGTTCATATCATCATGGGTTTTGTAGGAAAATATGCTCGCAGGAGTACCATGGGATGCCAGTTAAGTCCCCATTGTCAGACCTTCCATACAATTCATTTATGGAGTGAGCCGAGGTTTAAATCAGCACTCATTTTTTCATTAACTTCCTTCATAGGGATCGGGATAGGACTTAACGCCCATGTATCTACCATGTACTGCTACTGGTCCTTCGAGTCAACCCGACACCTTGAAACCATGATGGTCTCATTCTTTAACTCACATGGGCATCTTCGGCTTTTACTCCAGGTCTCATGAAATTCACAGTATTTCCTTCATGATCCCAAAGATCCTAGTGCCTGCTTCTTCTTCACCACATTTTTCTTGCATGCAACCTCGGGTAATGACCTTGGGCCCAACTCCTAGCCACATCGTGATTTCGCATTTCGCGGGCCTTCACATCACTTGACTACAAACTCACGATACCTGATATTTTCAAATCGACTGACTCAGATGGATGGCTGGATCTCCTATGCATCTGACAGCCACGATTTCTCCCAGAACTCCTGAAATTCACTTTCGCAAATCATCAGATCGGCTGCCACCTGTCCCTATAAGATCCACGGTCTAGATCATACCGAGATTTCGGGTCTCGGGAAGTTGAAAGGATACTCGCCTCTTTCCTCCCAAAACCTAAACTTGTGAGTTCCTCGAGACCAAATCTATGATCCAGATCCCTCCTTTGATTGATGGCTACGATCATTTAGTGAGTTTTCACTTCGAGAGTCCTTATGACTCTGTCCGTAGACTTTCCCAAATTGCAAAACCGTAAAATGGTTGATCATGTGGCACGTGCCCTTCTAAATTGAATGGTCCAAATGAGTTAGGGTGCTTGGACCTCCGCTTGACGTTAAAATTCATGCAACTTTATGATCCCGATTGCCTGAGGACCGCAAATATGAACTTCAAATGGAATCTCCTCCACCGTAAATTGAGCTTACTCGCTCGCTTGATTTGAGTCCATATTAGACATCTCTAAGTGTTGCGCTCTGTGCTCATCGCTGCGGCCCTTGATAACTTTATGCAATAAATTTTTACCAAGGGGTCGAAAACACATCCTTCAACTGGATTTTGAGGGTGTTTGAGTTGTTCAGACCTCAAACATTTTCATTCTTCTTGTGGAAATCATGGGCAGAATGCCACATGATTTACACCACAATGCTCCTGAGGGTAAACCTTAATTACTTCTTGAGTCCTATGAGGTAGTTTGCAAATATCTGTGCTAACATATAGGCTCCATGGGGGATAGGGACCTCCCTGTGAGGCTCTAGGAACTCCTTTTGTAGTTTCAATGACTTAGTTGCTGGGTTATGGAGTCTGGCTCAAAACATTTCGCTGAAGGACGATATGTAAACTATTCCACTTATAAAAGGATAAAAAACACACATGCTCCAAAACGATCTTATTTATGTAGAAAGCCTAAGCTAACTGACTTTTTACATAGTGCTAGGTGAAAGCGAATTTCCACCAGAGCCAGTCAAGCAACTTCCTAACTGGAAACCCACTGACTCTGTTAGTGATCGATAATAGATGATGCAACTGTGACAGCCAAACAATTACATCTTTCATTCCTTCTCCCAGTGTTGAAGTCAAGATAAAGCTGGGAGGCTTTAATAAATGGAGGAAATGCAACTCCATGTACTCCCTTGTAGGTTCGTGGAATAACTGAGGAAACCCAGAAAATGGGTAACAGAAAGCCTTCTCTGCTTCACAGCTACTCACATATGGTTGGATGTCTCTGGTAAGCACAGGTGAGTGAAGGGATGTTGTAGGTTGTTGATCTTCTTCTCCTTTGTTTTCTCTGATAACATCTGCTAGATGATGGAAATAAATCTCCTCGTCTATATCAATGGATAAATCCTCCTCTTTATCGTGTTGCTTAGTTTCTTCATAGTGATCAAATGTAGGATAACCTTGTTTCTCATCATCACTAGAATATTCATAAAAAATGGGTTTCCCTTCATATCTATGATCAACCTCTAAAATAGTAATTCCATCAAGAATATAATTGTTAAGAATATGCATTTCAAGGACAACAGTAACTGTTTCTTCTGGATGTTCATACACATGATTTTTCTCTTCAATCCTAGGTGAAAATATATCATGGGAAACCTCTTGAAGGAAAAGAGAAGAATCCTCCTTCGTAACCGCCTCTTCTTCTAAATCTAGAAGGCATTCTTCATCAAAAGTAGGGTTGGTCAAAACATTTGTCTCATGAACAAAAATATCCTATGTGCTTCCTGTTTCACTCATACCTTCACCAAACTCATCACACGAGGAAGACTCTATCATTTGATCGATGTGGGATGAAAATTTCTTACAACAGTAATCTAATATAAGATGAGACATGTAAGTCTCTTTTTAATATAAATTAAAAGCATCATGAAAATCCTTCAAAGAATGGATAGTAGCAGCAGGGAGAGATTGGCACCATTCATGAGCATCTTCCTCCAAAGAAAATATGAACATCCTAATCAAGATATCCTCGTGAAAAAAATTGTGTTCAAGCATGCATATATGCAAATTAAACAAGAGTTCACTAGGATGATCATGCTTGCTTCCTCTGAATCTCGGAATATAATCACCCTATTCATTTATAGTAGGGACAACATTTGGAAAACCAAGAACGAAGGAGAAATTAAAAGGAGCAAACCTCTAAGCCAAGATTTTTTCCATTTCAGACCAGTGGAGTCACTGATCAATTCTTTAAACATGGAGTCGCCAGGTGAATGATATGCAACATGAATGCATCTCTTCTTTCTTCACCATAAAAAACAGATCTGATTGTGGTCTTCCTCCCAGGGAACTTTCCAAGATGAGAAAGCAACAACTAAAATCCTTTTCGGGAAATCTTCTTTGGGTCAGCTTCAGGTGCGCTATAGGTAGCCACAACTAAAATAGTGGAGTGGAAACAGTCGAGTCACCTCAATGGAGTCGCCAGGTGCAAGTGCAATCTTCAAAGGTTCTGGTTTCTAATGCACCTTCAGAACCAAAGTTTGTTGTCGTTCTACCCAAAGAAAATATTCTATTCGTCCCCGACAATGATGCCAGAAATGTTAGCACTAGAAGTCATCCCTGGATTACGGCATAGGTAAGCCCAATACCCATCAATTATATGTCACGATTAATGGATTTAAAGTGGTAAAATTGGGCAGACTCGAGAGAATATCATTTTAACTCGGAAAATTAGGGCAGCATGCACAAGAAAATGAGTTCTTGATCAACTTCAACCAATAAGTTGTAGTAACGGTGAGTAGGAGGAGGAAATTGAGGAGAAGGTGTAAAGGTATGCTCTGGACATCAGGTCTTCCAGTAGCCTAAGGTGGAAAAACTCTGAAAAAAATATACTCTTGAATTCAAAGTTTCGAGAATCTGAAAACGCTATAATTGTACTGCAATCAAACATCCATTACAACACAGTGACCATAATCCATGAGAATCCTTCAATCATGAACATTCATTATTAGATGAAAATAATATGGAAATAGAAGTTGACTTTCATTAAACAATAAATCTCATATCAAGTTACATAACCAAAGAACCAGAGTCTCATTAAAACATTACAATACGGGAGCTTAGCTCAGCCATCGACCCTAATAAAATATCAAAACTAAGTATATATACTCAAAAATGTTGCAACTACCAGGAGCATGATCTTACCCCTCAATTCAAAGCTTCCAGTCGGCGCCCACCCTGTCAGACTGTGAAAGCAATCGCCTGTCAGACACAAGTCCAGATCAGCATGGGTTTTGCAAGAAAATCTTCTCACAGGACTACCACGGGATGACGATTCAGTCCCCACGATAATACCTTCCATACCTTCCATTTATGGAGTGAGCCGAGGTTTCAACCACCACTCCTTTTTTCACTAACCTCCTTCATCAACATGAGGACAAGACTTAATGCCCAAGGATCTATGATGCACTTCTAATGGCCCTTCGAGTCAACTCGGCACCTTGAAACCATGATGGTCTTATTATTCAACTCACATGGGCATCTTTGACTTTTGGTGCAGGTCTCATGAAATTCACACTCTTTCCTTCGTGCTCCCAAAGCTCCTAGTGGTAGCTTCTCCTTCACCGCATTTTTCCTGCATGCGACCTCGGGCCATGAACATGGGCTCAACTACTGGACGGGTTGCGATTTCATATTTTGGGGGCCTTCACATCACTTGACTTTAAACTCCCGATGCCTAATATTGTAAAATCAACTAACTCAGATTGACGGTTGGATATGCTATGCATCTGACAGCCATGATTTCTCCCAAAACTCTCGAAATTCACTTCTGTGAATCATTAGATCAACTGCCACCTGTCCCTATAAGATCAACGGTCTAGATCTTATCGAGATTTTATGTCTCAGGAAGTTGAAAGAATACTCAACTCCCTACTCCCAAAACCTGAACTTGCGAGTTCCTTAGGACCAAATCTACGGTCCAAATCCTTCCTTTGATCAACGACTGTGATCATTTCACGAGTTTGCACTTCACGAGTCCTTACAACTTTGCCCCTAGACTTTCCTGACTCACGAAACCGCTAAATTGCTAATCCTGTGCCACGTGCCATTTTGAATTGAATGGTCTAGATTATTTCAGGTGCTTGGATCTCTGTATGACGTTAAACGCCTCGTAACTTTATGATCTCGATCGCCTAAGGACCGCAAAACTGAACATGAAATGGAATATCCTCCGCCGAAAACTGAACTTACTCACTCACTTGATTTGAGTCCATATTAGACAACTCTAAGTGTTGCGCTCTGTGCTCATTTCTATGGCCTATGGCCCTTGATAACTTTATGGGATAAATTTTTACCAAGGGGTTGAAAACACATCCTTCAATTGGATTTTGAGGGTCTTTGAGTTGTTTAGACCTCAAACATTTTCATTCTTCCAGGTGTGGAAATCATGGGAAGAATGGCACATGATTTACACCACAATGCTCCTGAGGGTAAACCTTAATTACTGCTTGAGTCCTATGAGGTAGGCTAAAAATATATGTGTTAACACGTTAAATAGAATCTAATGTTCTCATACCATGAATTGGGTGTAAATTGTGCACAACTGATATGTTTTTCATCATGTTGATTTACATTTGATGTGTTTATTTGAATTTCTTGTTCCTCAACTGAATCAACCACTAGTTTACACAGGCCTTAACCTCTAACAATTTGGGTAGGATTTATTTCAAGGTCATATTCTTGTAGTGATGTCATCCAATTTTTCCTTTTCTAACCCATCTCTTTTTGTACTAACAAGTTTCTTACAGTGGGATAGGGAACAATCACTTTGGTTATGGATTTCAACAGGTAAGACTGGAAGTGTTTCAATGCTTTAAAAACATCATATGCCTGTTGATCTACTGTTGGGTAATTATGTTCTTCTCCGTTAAAAGCAGAGCTCATGAAGGCAATGGGTATTTCATTGCTTTCAGCATTTTTCTATGTAAGCACAAGAACATAGGATCTGTTAGATGCAAAAGTGTAAAGAGTGAGATCTTGAAAAAAATTGGGACTCATCAGGGAAGGGGCATCTATTATTGCTTTTCTAATTGAATCAAAATCCCAATTTTATTGAAGTCACCATCGGTATAAAACATCCTTTTTAATTGGATTTTGTAATGGTCTACCCATTTCTGAGAAACTCGGGACAAATTTTGTAACAAAATTAATCTTACCCAAAAAGGATTGCATGGCATTTTTGGAAGAAGGAGGGGGAATTTTAGCAATGGATTGGGTTATTTTGGGGTCAATAATCATTCCATTGTTATATACTATGAACCTAAGTAGTTTTCCTTGATCTACTGCAAATATGAATTTCTTAGGATTGACTGATATGCCGAACTTGCAGCATCGTTCCAAGACAACCCTAAGGTGAGACAAGTGATATTTCTTGTTTTTAGAGAAGACATTGACATAATCAAGATAGACCACAACTGACTGGTTAATGAGGCCACATAAAGCAATATCCATTGCTCTCTAGAAAGTGGAAGTGACATTTATCAGCCCGAAAGGCATTTTCCTATAGGCGTAAGTGCCCCATGGGGTATGAAAGGTGGTTTTAATCTGGTCTGAAAGAGACATAAGGACCTTGTTGTATCCTGAAAAACCATCTAGCAAAGATAGTCTTTCGGAACCAGACACTTGTTGTAGAATTTGTTCCATTGGAGGAACAAGGTAGTTGTCTTTATCAGACGCTTGGTTTAGGTTTTGGAAATTGACACAAAGTTGAATTTCACCACTTTTCTTCCTTAGAGGGACTATGCTAGACACCCATTGAGTATGTCTAACTGGAAAAATTATATTTGCAGTTAGTAATTTGTTTAGTTCCTTTCTAACAGTAGGTTCCAATTTAGGATGGATTTTCCTCAATTTATGTTGAAAAGGCTGAGTCTGGAGTTTCATAGGAATTATATGTTGTGTGATGTTTGGATCAAAATTTTTTAGGTCATCGTACATCCAAGAAAACACATCTTTAAATTATTTAATTAATTTTATTAAAGAGGATCTTTCTTGCTTGGACCATCCCTTTCCTAGATTAATATTTTGAATATTATCTCTTGTTCCTAAATTAAGAGTTTTGTACATTAAAGAGGAATTGTTGGTTTTGCAATTGACTACCCCTCTAAACTTGTCATCCAAGTCATAAAATCTCTCTAATATCACAACAGATCTGGGATATATTTTACCATCTCGAATGTTGATTCAGGAGATCGGGGATCAGATATTACTGTGAAGTCTCGAAGATTCTCATCGTGAGTACCCTCATCAATAACTGCATCCTGGAAGGTGTCTTCCATATGCAGAAATATGATGATCTGATGTTCATCATCAAATACTCTCCAATTTTTTATGTTATCTAGGATCGAAGGCATGAATAACAATTCAATTGAGAATGCATTAGGAGAAATACCTTCAATGGGAAACAATTTAGAAGCAACATTGGCTAGTAGATCAACTTCTTAATTACTTATCCTTGGAATAGAATTTATATTAAATGCTAAAAAAATTTGCATTAAACTCCATAACTCGGTTTGATAACTCTTCAAATGCAGAGACAAACAGTTTATTTCATTTCTTACCTATTTGAACATCATTTATGAATCACTGAATACTATCAAATTTTTCACATCCATGTCCATTGCTTTCTTGAGACCTTGCAAAAGTGCTTTGTACTCAGCTGTGTTATTAGTGCATTCAAAATCTAATCGACAATAAATAAATTTTTTATTACCTATAGGATCGATGATGACATAGATAACACCTGCTCCTTCTCAAGATTTGGATCCATCGAAATATAAGGACCAGATATGTGTGTCATTAGCAGTGCTTGGCGTATTTGGAAAAGATGGTACCTGAGTATAGGTTGTAACTTCAGATTGTTGTCCTGGATCAGTGATAGAGGAAATTTCAGTCATGAAGTTACTGATCCAAATTTTATGAGCATAACGAAATGAATACAGATTATTAACAGGTGCTTAACACAAAATAATAGAGATATAGTAAAACTGGTTTTCTATTCAATAACGGAAAAAGATGAAACTGTAAAATGCAGAGGAAACAAGCTTGCTGGAATGGTGGCGGCTTATCTCTGAGAAGAGATGTGATGGCAGCGTGCATTGCCAATAATAAGGTTACAATGAGGCTCTGAAGGCCTTTTTACAATAAGGAAGAATGACAAAAACCCTAGACATCCAAAAACCTAACCCTAGGAGATGAAGCGCCAAAAGTCATGTGGGCCCCGTTTGGGTAAGTTAGTACATCAACTTCTCGAAGTCGTAGCTTTTGATTATGATCTCCATTTTAGGCATGTGATAGCTCGTTGGAAAGGTATCGTCGAGGAGATTCATTTTGGGGGCTCAATAATGCCTTCATATATCATTGAAGAGATTGATCCTGAAAAACCTTCATTTAGGCCCTCCAAATGGCCCCAGAAGTTAAAACTGCTAAAAATAGTAAATTGCCAAAATTGTCAAAAAACTGTTTTGAGCCAGTTGGAAAAGGTGGGTGGCCACTGATATCCATATATATAAATCCTCCCTCCTTAGGAAGCAATGGTCTCCATTTCATTGAGGTCCCCCATCAGATGAGGAAATTTCTGCTAAATTTGGCCCCAGGTGAGCCACTTGCCTTGGTTCAGGAGGTGCCCTGCTTTGACAACTCGATAAAGTTGGATCCTTTTTTTGTCGAGTTCCATTGATTTGTATTTCCAAAATATAATTATTTGATGCTTGTTGTAGGCAGTCGAGGTTGAGCTCTGTTGGTTTCAGTTGTTCTACTACTTCTGAGGTGTCCAATAATGGTGGGAAATAAGGGAGAAGGAGATCCACATTGAACATTGGGTGCAGACCAAGGAAAGGTGGAATGTTGAGCTCAAAAGAATTATCCCCCATGGCCTTGTTGATAGTGTACAACCCATAATGGAGTGGGCGAAGCTTCCAATCGGGTCCTGTAAGGAGTTCTTTCTGCAAGTGCAACCAAACTTTGTCGCCCACCTGAAACTTATGTGGCACCCGATGTTGATCATGGCGTTGTTTGTACTTGTCATTGGAATTTTGTAGAATATCCTGAACTTGTTGGTGGATGTGATGGATCCGCTCAATGAACTGGGTGGCTTTGTCATCTTCAGTTGGAGTAGGAGATGAGTCGGTTGAGGTGACCGCAAGGGGAAGTGCAGCATCTATGGGTCCCAATGGTTGGAATCCCAACCCCACTTGAAAGGAGCTGTGGCTAGTTGAGCTATGCAAGGCTCGATTGTAGATATGTTGGACATAGGGAAGGTTCTCATCCCATGTGCAAGGG
>JASDQU010754496.1:0-16373 GCA_032191745.1 Picea mariana | reverse complement strand
TATTGTTCCTTAATAGAATCCCTGAAGGATTCCCAGGTGGCCATGACTGAAAATAATGAGGTTTCCTCTATTTCCTTTTGCTCACAGAAAATTTCCCACCAATCTTTGACATGGGGAATGACTTTTATGAGTGAAAAAGTAATCTTTTCTTTATTCAAAAAGTTATGGACAGAAAAATACCCTTCTAGTAGATTCAACCACTTGTCTACATCATATGTGTCTATATGACCTTCAAATATAGGAATATCTAAGTTTATTTGTACCTTGAAGGGGGCGGTGCCTCTGTTCAAAGAAGATGTGTCTTATGTTGGTAGCCACCGAAGGATTTGCACGAAACTATCCATCATCTCGTTCCTCTATTGCGTGAGGGCTTCCTCAATCAAAAGTTTGAAAGGATCTCCTGTCCTGTCATCTTTATTTTCTCCTTCCATGGGATTTCATTTGGGCATGCGAGAGCTTCTTTCCTCAAGAGAAATAAGCTCGAGACCCAACTCTTTGTACTCCGAACTCGTTGGGGACATGCACTAAGACGACAAGGAGAAGCCCGCTTTGATACCATTGATCTGGATTTTATGAGCAGAACAAAATGAATACAGATTATTAACAAGTGCTTAACACAAAATAACAGAGATACAGTAAAACTGGTTTTCTATTCAATAACGGAAAACGGTGAAACTGTAAAATGCAGTGGAAACAAGCTTGCTGGATTGGTGGCGGCTTATCTCTAAGAAGAGATGTGACGGCAGCGTGCATTCACAAGAAGAAGGCTACAATGAGGCTCTAAAGGCCTTTTTACAATAAGAAAGAATTCCAAAAACCCTAGACATCCAAAAACCTAACCCTAGGAGATGAAGCGCCAAAAGTCATGTGGGCCCCATTTGGGTAAGTTAGTACATCAACTTCCCGGGGTCGTAACTTTTTCATACGATCTTTGTTTTAGGCGTGTGATAGCCCGTTGGAAAGGTATCATAGAGGATATTAATTTTGGGGCCTCAATCATTCCTTTGTCTATCATTCAGGATATCGATCCCAAAAAAACATCATTTAGGCCCTCCAAATGGTTGCGGAAGTTAAAACTGCTAAAAATAGTAAATTGTCAAAATTGTCAGAAAATTGTTTTGGAGCTAGTTGGAAAAGGTGGGCGGCCACCAATATATAACTAGATCAGTTACCGAAAAAGGTATTCATTCTCTGTGTTTCAATCGAATTCATGGAGGTAATAAAAGGCTCATTTAGATCGTTCAGATCTGTCATGGTATGCTTAAGATAACATTCTTTGTTTATTCTAATTTTGTTGGGCTGTCCATTTTATGGCAGCCAGAAGTGAGACTAGTCTATAGAGAAATAACCATGCATTTGTTCTGACCAATCTCTTCTTAAAAATAGACCATAAAATTCAGGGATATCAACAACGATAATATCAATTATCTGATGAACTTTGGAATTCGATGATAATCTAATCAACACATTCTTAAGCTCATTGATCACCTTAACATTTGTTCAATCTAGCTGAATGATTTTAAGATAATAAGGTTTTACTTTTGCATTAATTTTATGGCATACAGATAGAGGCATCACATTTTATGATGCATCAGAGTCAACCATATAATTATGTACATTCCTATTAAATATTTCAAAAATTAATAAAAAAGGGGGGACATTTTTCCATGTGGAAACAATAGAATTCTGTTGATTTTTTATTGTTGTCCATAAAACAATTTATGATGTTCAGATGTCTTTTTATTTGGGACATTTTTAGTTGCACTTGAATCAATTTCTACTAATTTTTTGCTGCAAACATCATTCCCTAAATTTTTTTCAGCGATGCTTTAAAGCATTTTTTGTAAAATAAGAGGAAATTTCAGCAGTTTGAAAACATAAATATTTTCCCTTAGTTTTTTTAGATATTTGATTAAATCATACTCTAACAATAGGGAAGCTAAGTTTTGTCTAATTTCATTTCGCTTTGTTTGTTTTGGAAACACATTTTTACTTGTTTCTGGTGGAGGCTTGTTTTGTTTTTTACTTTTGGTTTTCTAGGGGTGGACTATTTCGAAATTTGCTTGAAAAATATTGTTTGACAAGTGCCCGAAAAGGGGAGGTGATGAGTCCTCCTCTTCTAGTACCTCTTCCTCAACTGTATCATCAGAATTTTGAGGAGGAAAATAAATAGAATTCTCATGTGCTTCTAATATCGTTTGCAAAGCATACTGCAAACTTTCAAAATGTAAACCTTCAATGGTTGGGTTTGGCTGGTTTTGAGGGAAAGGATTTCTAAAAGGAGTTTTGAAACTTCCTTTTCTTGTAGATGCCTCATCGGCTGATATTTTCAAGTCAACAACTTGATTGGACAATTTCTCGAAATCGTTCTGAAAGCTCTCCAAGTATAAAGTTTCTTGTTGATTTTTTGTTTGAGGAGGCCTAGTGAGAATTTCTATTTTCTTCTTTGAGAATTAAGTTGTTTGAGCTTCTCTACCAAGATTATCTTTTAATATCAATATATCTTTGTCAATTTGACTTTCCTCCTCAATGGATTCTAACAAAATGTTATTTTTTGACCTTTTAAACCAAATGGCTATGTTATTGTGCAAGGCTTTAGCATAATATGCAATAACTAAGCTTTCTGCAGACATCGAATCTACAGGGATTTTATTCTTTAACGTTAGAAAACTTTGGTTAAAGTCCTTCACTTTTTCTTTGGGGTTCATTTTTAATCTATAGAGTTCCATAACCAAGACTTATAGAGATTTATCATCTCCAAATGTTTCTATAAAACAAGTTTCGAACTTGTCCGAGGAGACGATGGTCTGGGGTTGTTGAGAGAAACACCAGGCCGAAGCATTTCCCTCAAAAGTATAAGGAAATAATTTCCACACTATATATTCGTGTTCCATAGTTTGGAGTCTAATGGCCAACATAAATTTATTCACGTGATCCTCAACAGATTGCTTCGAATCTGGATCAAATTTGGGTAGCCATTTCTCTGGATGTTTAGGTAGTGGGTATTAGGGTCCAGGTACGGCCACAACATCTTGATCAAGCCAAGGTATGGTAGGATTATTTTTATTTTCCATGGGAGTTGGTGGTGTCGAAGGCTAAGATTGTTTTGATGAAGAGGTGCCTTCGTCTGAAGATTATCCTCTTGAAGAGGATGGAGAAGAACCAGGTGGAGACAGTGGAATACCAGATCATCCAGCACCAAGGAAAGTTGCTTCAATATGATTGGTAGTATTACAACCTAAAGGTTTTTCAGGAAGACCAGTGCCTTGAAGTTGTTCTTCAAGGTTTTTAAAGTCAAAGGTTTGGTTGAGTTGTCTGCCAAGTTGTCTAATACAGGATAAGGCACTATGGGTTCTTATGAGTGACTGGCGGACAATTTCTTGGACGTCAATCCCTTGAGGGAGTGGTGTCATTGGTTCGACAGGAATATCAAGGGAACCATTTGAGGTAGTTGATGTTTCAAGTGTAACGTTTTTGTCAGAGCGATTATATGTTACAATGAGAGTGTGAGTGTGTGGGGGAGTCTTACGACCTCCACATGCCATCAATTAATTTCAGGTCCCTCCTTCTAGTGCCATTTGTTGATGGGCGTAAGTGACACAGTGTCAACTAGAAGGTCAAATCCGGACTGGGGTTGTCTAAATAACCCAAGCCGTTTGGAGTGAAATGACCCGACAGGTTTAATGGCTCCATTGGCCAACTAAAATCCTAAAAATAATAAAAGAAAAAGGAACTAATCTAAAATCTATGATGCTAAGAGTATAAATTACTAATTACAAGTGTTCAAATAAAAACATGAATATGTGCATATGATTCTAAACAGTCTATGTACAACTTGCAAGATTTACTTGATATATTGCGAAAAGGATGTTCTTAAAAGTTTTTATAAAAGAGATAAAGAAAACACATACATTTTTTTTTTGTTTTCTTTTTGTATATTTAAAAGTCTAAAACTAATGAATACCAAGCAAACATAATTGAAATAAGAGTATGTAAACAATCAAAGCTAATTCATGCTACCCTTATTTTCGTTAATGAATGATTTAACTATATAACAGGTAAACTAACCTGCAACTAACTGATTAAAATAAATTTATCTTCATGTGTAATTCAAGCTCCTAACCATCCTGCATATGAGGGAAACCTGTGACAAAACAGTGCTAATACTCCCAGAAAAAATTCAAAGAAGCTTTTGATGTATTGGAATGAGAATTTGAAAACAGAACAATAAATGTAAAATATATGTTGATCTTATGATAATAAATAACTTAGAATGGAAGAATCTCAATTCAAAGTATTAATGTAATCCATCATTTAATATCCAGGATAAATTGACAATAATCAAATGGTAGATATATCACAAATGTAAAATGGAATAACAAATTATAGACAACATCCAAATACTTAATAATATGAAACACCATATGATAACCACACTAAAGTTGCATCAAGCATAAAAATATTTCATAAGATCGAGGCAATGAAAGAACATAATGGGGTAAGCATCACACAGGTCTAAAGCCAATGGTGAGTAGCTTCTCCATTTCAGTTCTCAAAATCACATATCCATAAAGTATCCCAACAAAAGTTTTCCACACTACTAAAAGTGATCATTATTTAAACTAGTTTTGGATTAACAAACTCTTATCATGTAAGATAGAGTGCAATCCCCAAAAAATAGATTGTTTTCGAAAAATAGTACAACAGGAAACCATTCTTGTAGGAATTGGTTTGTCAAAATTTATTACATAATAACATTTTTTTATGAAAATAAAAGAAAGAAACTACAAAACTATATGGTGCATGATCCAAGATAGTTTCTCCATGTAAATAGAACCATAATCATCATTTTCGTGTAAATAACAAAACAAAAATGATATTCAAAAAATAATGCCAAAATAGACTCGCTAGAGAATGGTTAGATTCTTTAGCTAGTATAATATTAGCAAAGAAAATGAAAACTAAATCTTCCTATTTTTACATTCATAACAAGAATAAATGAAATAAAATAAAAAATCACTTTTACCCTTTAGAAATTAGATAGTGAAGGATGAGACAGTTCTGAATTAATGATGGCATGGAAGTTGGTTGAATTTTTTATAATTATATTACCGGATCTTTTGAGTTTTTTATTTGCCTGTGCTGCACATGCTTTCAAGTATTGGTTTTCTGGTTCAAGTAGAGAATTCCGACTAGCTAGATGTTTTACTTGTTCCTGTAGAGATGGTATGTCCCTGTAATAGCGTTCTACCCAATCCAAACAATTGTCAAAGTGTACCGGATCTATAGCAGGATGAGGTTGAGCATACTCTGGAATGGAGGCTTCGACTCTTCCTATGGCTTGTTTCAAGTCATGACTAATGACAACAAAAACCTCTTCTCCTTTCAGAAACAAATGTAATCTAGAGACAAATTCATATTGCTCAGCTTGACTAATAGTTTTGTTTCCAAGGCATTGATTATTTGAATCTTCTAGTGAAATAAAATCATTGATCTCTTCGTCTGAGAAGTGATAATTGACCTCGATCATTGAGATCGAGCTCAAATGATCCTTCTTTCAATTCCTTATACTCGTAGATATTAATTGACCAAATCTCTTATTTATAAAATTCGAATCTGAGCTTTCCTATTTCTTACTCTTACGACTTTTCTTGACAGTGGGTTTCTCACTAAAGCCCTGATTCAGCACTATATCAGGGGTAGGATAAATCCTTTATTTCAACACATCCACTACTTGCTCCAACAATTTTTTAGGTGAAAAAATAAATCATGGTTTCTTACCTAGGGGGGTTTGCATAGGATTAGAAATTGGTTCATTAATTTCACAGTCATTATGTGAATCGAAATATTGACTCTAGGTCATGGGATTATCATAATTGGGGTTCACATTAAAAGGTGAGTTCACTGTGCTTTTGGGTTGGGAAAAATCATTTCGACTCAGGAAGCTTTCCCAAGTGTCCCCAATTTGAGACAGGTGTGATACCAACAGAATCCTTATAATCTGATGATGAAAGAGGCTTGACAGAGGATTCAATCTCTATCTCTTATAACATTTTGAAATCTTATACAGGCTCATGAAAAAATAAAAGGGCATATTTAGTTTAAACCCTAGGAACAACATCAATAGTCCGATGTGGTATAAAAATGCTAAACCATACCTTCCTTCACATGTTATAAACTGTTTCATAATAAAAATAAGGATGTTCCATCGAGGTTTCAAAAGGGTAATAGGCATACCTTTAGGGAAGCAGGTAGATTTGCGAGAGAACATGAAGAAGATCCATGGAACATCTTCTAGTTTAGCATTTTTGAACCACTTTTCTCCTTCCTATGGGAGTCATGTCACCCGGGCTATAGATTCCTCTACGACCTGCAATTGCACATCCCCAACTTTGGCTCTAAACTCTTCAAACACTTGAGCAAAGGCTTGTGCAACCGCCAGGTTGTAACCTTTGAATTTCCAGATGAAAGTATCCCAACCGTGAGCCTGCAAATCATTTATGGAATCATCGTGGCCAAGAAGGGTCTGACAACCATTAGGTTTGATTTGAACTACAGGAGCCATGGTTACTGTCAATTAGACACAGTAGACAAAATGAAAGGGAGGTTTCAACTTCCAAACAACAAGTATCAAGAAGAGATCTATGAAAATCAAAATGACCCTATGCCTACGAAAATGGGGGACTATCATGTTTGATAAATTGAGTTTAGGGAGATGGAAAACCAGAGGGTGCACAGACCTATCAACCATTACACATAATCAATATCAAACCCTCAACCACTATCAAATGCCAATTCAAACAATGAATGTGGGTCAGTAAATGTACAGGACAACAGGATGACATGTGTTTATGGATTCATTAGGCCTACACCAAGTGAAATGAAAATGATATGACTGATAGAGCAAAGAGAATATATCAATTTTTAACCCAAAGTTGCAGCGCGATTGTCGACATTGAATAATCAGATCATACAATCAACCATAGAACTAATCAAATCATATTCTCCATAATATGTGGTAGTCAATTAATCAGTGAGATTATGAAATTTAAACTTAGTAACACATATAGGTAGCCTCAAAATGTCATCTCTTAGGTAAAAGAATAGGAGAAAAACACAGACTTCATAATGATTACCCAAGCAAAGTTTTCGTTTAAATTTCATGCTTGCAGTGATGAAATTTAAACAAAACAAATGAAAAAACTCATAAAATAAGTTAGCCCAATAAATCACCTTGACACCAAAAGACAGAAACATTTATAAATATAGGGAGGAGACAACTACTAAAAGGATTTATCTCTTCATGATGAATTTTAATCATGATAAAATTGACAGAATTGGTGGCTGCCAACAATACCTCAAATACATAAGCTCTTTAATTTATCTTTCCAACAAGGATTCCAAAAACCTTAGACTCAAATCCATCTTGTACCTATTTTTAAAGGGGGGTATAAAAGTGATCCCTCTAATTATAGGACCATTATGATTAGCCCCATTTTAGCTAATCTATAGGGAAGTATTTTGGAAAAAAAGTTTGGTACATGGCTAGAATGCCATGGAAAAAAGAGCTAGAGGCCAAGTTGGGTTTAGGGCCCACCATTCCATTGTGGAACACCTTGTTACATTTAGGATCATTGCAGAGGAGTGTCGTAATGACAAAATGATATCCTTTGTTGTTTCATTGATTTTATAAAACAAATTGACACTATTCCCAGAAGTAACCTCTAGAATAGGATCGAAGATCTTAAACTCTCTTTCGAGTTAAGAGCTACTACAGTAAGGCTATATGAGAAAGTTATTTCCAATTTTAAGGAGCTTTTGAAATTGTTTCGAGTAACCTGTAGAATAGGTTAGAAGATCTTAATGTCTCCTTCGAGTTAAGAGTTGCTACAATAAGACTATATGAGAAAGTTATTTCCAAGTTTAGGAACACTGAGGGTTGGTTGGAAGAAATTAACTGTAATATAGAAGTCAAGAAAACTTGTCCCATATCCCATACCCTTTTTGAAATTTATATTGATAAGTTAGAATATTGTTTGGAATATGAAGGATGCGTTGGCATCACTCTCGTTGGTATAGTCATTATCCTCGTTCTTTATGTTGATGGTATTATTCTTATGAAAAGAGTCCCTATGACCTTGGTAAGAAACTAATAATCCTCGAGTAATTCTTCTATAGCATGGGCATGAATGTGAACATTGACAAAACAAAGGTTATGATAATTAAATCCAAAAGGATCACCTATGATACTTTTGTTTATGACAAAAATATCTTGGAGGAAGTGCCTTCATCTAAATATCTTGGAATCGATATGAACCAAAATCTCAATTGGAACTATAGAGTTGGAAAACTGATAAACACATATGGAAAATTTATGATGGGATTGAAAATATTTGTAAATCAACAAACCTTTGGCTTTGGGATAAAAAAAATTCTCCACTTTCACACTCTCGTCACTCTGGCTATGTTATATGAATGTGAAGTTTGAAGTTGTAGTATATCTAGAGAATCCTAGGGAAAGATACATATCCAAAATAATATTTTAACTTATAATCTCAAAATTAAGGGTGGTACACCATGTATCATCCTCTCTCATAGAAGAAAGTATTTCCCCCTTTGATATCATTACTATGATTAGATACCTAAAGTGCAAGAAAAAGATAAACAACATGAATGACAAGAGGATCCTGAAAATCGTTTCAAGCTCTACCTATCACCACTAACAACTCAAACGGGGATGGCATAAAGATGTCAAATCTTGGCTAAATCAATGGGGAATAGAATAAGAAGTCATCATGTCTAATATTGATGAATATTACAAATATTATTACTTATAAATTGAAGGAGAATATGTGGTGTGGTAAATAATTAGTGGATAAAAAGAAATTAAGATACTCCAAGGAGGTGCTCAACCATAATTTAAAAGATTAAAATTGCCTCTTTGTTTTGAGAAGTACAAAGAAAAAAATCAACAGTGCTAAAATAAGAACAAACTCTCATGTGCTACATAGTGAAACTCGGCATTGGACAACTCCCAAAACACCATGGAATGAAATAATTTGCCATCTTTGTGTCACTAAGTGGATAGAAGATGAAAAACACCTCCTGTTAGATTTCCCTGCATACACCCATATTAGATCCAAATTTAAAAATATTTGCAACCATACATACCTACCTCCTAAGTCATCAGAACTATGGTGATCTTGTAACACTTCTCTCATTGGTTTTTTAGCATAGAAATACAATTTTAAAGAAATAGAAGTAATCTTTTACTTCTTAAGGTCCCATGAACCAATTGGTGGGAGTTAATAATCATCATCATCACACAAAATTTTTATTTGTAAAAGATTATTCATAATAGTAATAAATAATAATCTAATTTTAAGGTCAAGACCAAGTTAGACACGAAATTATTGTATTAAATCCCCTTGTTTGTGAGACAGAGGAAAACCTCCCTCTACGTAAGTATTTGACTGTTAAATTCTAAGGAAGTATACCCTACCCTCTATGGATTTGAACTTGTGACCTCTTAAAAGAAAACATATATTCTTAACCATTTGAGCAAGTCATAAAGGAATCATGAAAGAATCCCATATTTGTTAACATCTCTAGTTAAACAATTGACACACAGAACGACAACAATTCAGGAATAGAAATGAATTTGACAGTTGTGATGTTGAATGGGAATGAAGATAGTGAAAATACTTTGGAATAGAACTAAATAATTATAATCTATGCAATTTCTTGTAGATGACTCTATTTATTTTTGTAAATAAATAAGTTTCAAGCTAGGATCTCATATTATTGTTAACTTATTTCGAATTTCCCTCATGGCGATTCAATAATCTAATTTATTTCCTCTACATGGATGACAGGTAAATGTTCCCTCCCATAAAAGAATATGCCTCCAAACACATATATTAGTCTTGATTTTCATATGATCTAAAACAACCCATCAATCCATGCTTCTAAAATTTGTAGAAAAAGTAAGGTTATAGAAAACATGTTCATTTACATGTTACTTCCCACTTTGAATATCAAATTTGTTTGAATATTAATCTTGTTGTCCTTTTTTTCAGATGAGGAATTCTAGGTATCAGAGTAATGTAAAAATTTTAATCACATATTGTTACGTCATTTTATTAGTATTACTCTTACTCACATCGATAAAATTTCAATTACAAAACGAAATAATGTGCAGATATCAGTGAGGCCACAAGGGCTCAGGCATGTGATACTTCTCTCAGACACCCTCTATATTCAATTTGATAATTTGCATAAAAATATATAGGCTAGGATATATCCTAACAATCTCCTGAATCTGTGAATCTGAAAACCACCGAAACACAAATCTTGCGTACAATAGAAATGTGTTCTA
The DNA here is from genome assembly GCA_032191745.1 of Picea mariana. Taxonomy (NCBI): domain Eukaryota; kingdom Viridiplantae; phylum Streptophyta; class Pinopsida; order Pinales; family Pinaceae; genus Picea; species Picea mariana. The sequence continues at coordinate 5,995 of JASDQU010754496.1, read as the reverse complement.
ACAGTTTTCTAACTATAACATTTCACCATTATTATCCAACACTCCCCCTTAATGGAGAAATGGATTTAATACAATGTCAATACATAACATGCATGTTGGTCTTAGTCTCAACTAGGCTTACAAAAATTACAAAGGACAATTCAAACAAAACCTTAAAATTTGTTTCAACTCCATGTATGAGTGAATTTTTCTCTTCCTCCTTTTCCAGATTCTGAAACCTCTATGAATTTTCAATTTAAGTCTTCCTCTTTTGCTGAAAATTCCATGTTTCAGCTTCTTATGCTTAATCTTCTTTTTGGATTTTGTAATCAATATGAAAATTATTTCAAATTGTCCATGTTTGTCCTCTTCAACTTTTTCTTTGAAAAATTGTTTGTATGTGAACCGCTGCCACATATAATTCTTTGTTGTTTTCTCTTATCGATTGAGCTTTTCATCATCAATTTGTTGCAACATTAACTCATAATAGAATTTGATTTCTTCAAGGCTCCACTTCATAAAAAATTGTTCAATTTCAACATTTTTTTCTACAATATCCATTGTGTTTTCATCAAAAATTGACTCAATTTTTGTATGTGTAATGAAGTCTTATTATTCTTCAATGACCATGCAGTCTTCAATAAGTTGTGTCTTTTCAAGCCGTTCTTCAAGGAACTTCAAATATTGTTCAAAATATGTTGGCAATGTATCTCGTTCCTCTTCTTCATTGTTGTCTGCCTTTGTCGGTGCTCCCACCTATGTAATTATGTACAAGAAGTTAGGACTCGAACCAAGATAAAGTCCCAGGTACTTGTCAATGGGAGTCATAAATTATCTAATTAAATAGTTAAATTACTAGGTAGGAGCACTAAAAAAAGTGGGAGCATCGACAAATACTTGAAAAAGTGGGAGCACCGACAAATTATGTACAAGAAGTTGCGACTCAAACCAATCGAGCCATTGCAAGATCGATTGTGCCAAGCCCGAAAACAACCCATGGGGGAAAAAAAGAAAGATGATGGAGTAGGAGATCCTATTAAAATATTTCTTGAGGAATCCCTCGCACGAGAAAGGAATGAAAGGATGGACAAATTTGCGTAGATCCTTTGACGACTGCCCATAGGAGAAACAACTTCATCAAGCGGTCATCCAACCCCCTTCAAGGTACAAGTAAATTTTGATATTTCATTATTTGAAGGACTAATAGACGCGGATGTTGTAGATAAATGGTTGGATCTGCTCGAAGGGTATTTTTTGGTCCATGATGTTTCCGATAGGGAAAATATCACTTTTTCACTCCTCAAGTTTGTTCCCCATGTTAAATACTGGTGGGATACTTACTCTGAGAAAAGGGATCTAGAAGAATATGCAATGTTTGTGGTGGACCCTACATGGGATTCCTTCTGGGACATCATTAAAGAATAGTACTATATTGTTGGAAAATATGAGGACCAATACACTATATGGACTATCCTACGTCAAGAAAGGGACCAGAAAGTACAAATTTTCACCAATATTTTCCATACCCTACGCACCAAATTGGGTAGAAAAGACTCTAAGCATCATCTGGTGCTCAAATACCGTAGTTTTTTGCATAGATACATTCAAACAAAAATGTATTTTATGGACATCGCCTCATTGGGCATGGATTATAGATACGATGTCAAGATCGATCCAAGATTTAAGAAGAAAAGGAAAAGGCGAGATTTTGGATCTGCAAACCCATCACATCCAAAGTAGGGAAAAGGAAGCCCCAACCCACACAACAATGGACCAATTCATGATGGCCTCACTTGGGACTACCAATCCAAGCTTCAACACAAGAAGGGAAATGAGAGGACGAAGAAGGACACAGGAAAATGGTGTGAGTACCATAGAATCCCTTGGCACAACACCGAAGAATGTCACTTCAAGCAGTGCCTCATGGACGAACTGAAGGCTTTCGAGTCATAGGTCGATTCTGATTCCAAATCAAAAACTAAAGGAGGGAATCGGATTATCAATATTGAACCTAGTTCAACTGTCGCTACCACCAAAGTCCGACCAAACGAACTAGAAGAACCTGAGGAAGGGGAATGCCTCTTTCAATTCCAGATGTGTGTAAAGGGGATCCTCTTCATTTCATTGTCAATAGTGTTATTCAGAAACCTGATTTTAGCAGAGGTCATCAAGCGGCTAGACCTGCCAATGACACCACACCCGCATCCCTACACCATCGGTTGGATTTTTCAAGGAAGACATATTTGTGTAAGCCAACAACTTTATTTTCCCTACGACATCAAGTGCTTCAATGATGAGGTACTATGTGATATTTCTCCCCTTGAATTTTGTGATTTTATTTTAGGACAACCATATTTGTGGAAGCGTCATGTTGTGTATGAGTCTAGACATTGCAGTGTTATTATTACTTTGGGTAGAAAATTGTACAGGATACCAGAGGTAGCATTGCCTACTGCTATTTATTTAATATCTGCTAAGAAATGTAGTAAGGTCATCTCACATACCGGGAAGTTTGTATTCTTTGTGATCCATTCTCACAGTAAGTAGAAGGTCACCGCCACATATGTGGGCTATACATAGAGCCTCTCTTTGCATCAAAATCAAGTGGACGAGATCATGGAAGAATATAGAGACATATTCTCCTCACCTACAATGGTACCGACACACTACCAAGTCAAGCATCCAATTGATCTGACCCCTGAAACACCTCTACCTAATGGACCATTCTATCCTCACTTGTTTACGGAAAATGATGAAATCAGGTGTCAGATCCAAGATATTCTTCAAAAGGGGAGCATCATACCCATCTCCTCCCCTTCCAAAATCTTGATTGTACTGGTGCAGAAGAAGGATGGGACTTGGCGACTCTGCATTGATTACAGATCCTTAAACAAAATCACATTCAGGAAACAATACCCCATTCCCAAGATTTATGACCTTGTTGACCAACTCAAGGGGGAAAATTTATTCAGAAATATTGATCTAAAGTATAGATACCATGAGGTTCCCATTGAACCAAATGATGTATGGAATACAAACTTCAAATATAAAGAGTGTCTCTTCAAATGCCTATTCATGCCCTTTGTTTTAATAAATGCACCACTCACTTTCATGAGGTTGATGGACGATGTATTGAGACCCTTCACCAAATCCTTTGTTGTGGTATATTTGGATGACATCCTCATCTTCAATAGAACAGGGGAGGAGAACATTCATATTCAACAGGTTTTGAGCACTCTACGACATCACAAGCTATATGCCAACCTGGAAAAATGTTCTTTTTTCATGAATAGGGTCCAATAATTGGGCTCCATTGTTGATGATCATGGGGTACATGTTTATCCAACTAAAATCCAATTCATCCATGACTGGCCAACCTTGACCACACTGACAGAGTTCAGAGATTCTTGGGACTAGCCAACTTACACCAATGGTTCGTTTTGGGATTCTCCTATATTGCATGGTCCCTTAGCCAGGTAACCAAGGGCAGTGTCAAGGCCAAATTTGTGTGGGGGAAGGAACAACAACAACCATTTGATGATTTGAAGCATTTCTTTTTCTCAGCTCAAGTACTCTCCTTGCTCGATCTGCAACAACCATTCAATATTGAGACTGATGCATCTGACTATGCTATGGACGCAATTCTCACTCAACATGATCATATGGTGGCATACAATAGTGAGACAGTCTCAGATACTGTCCAGAAATACCCCACCTATGACAAGGAAATGTATTCCATTGTAAAATCCTGTCATCAATGGAAACATTACATTCTGGGAAAAGAGACGATCATACACACTGATCACAAGCCTCTACAGTTCATATAGACAGAAGGGAAATTGTAGACTGAATGACATCATAAGTGGTCCACCTACCTGCAACAATTCCATATCAACATCAAGTATAATATAGGTATCTCAAATTGTGTCGTTGAATTCATCAGTTGACCTCCTATGGCTGCACTCACCACTCTTCTCCATTCCTATGGACCTGAAGCATTTGAGTGGCCCCAAATTTATCAAAAAGATGCAGACTTCGCCACCACCTATAAGATATTGGGTACAGACAAGAATGTCACTGATTTTCACATTCACGATAGACTCTTATGCCACATGTGCTATCTTTATTTCCCACTATAGTCGAATGACAGGACATTTTGGTGTGGATAAAATTGTGGTCATTCTTGAGAAACATTTTTATTGGTCAAAACTTCAACAAGACATCAATAATTATACCATATCTTGCATTACCTGTGTCATTTCCAATCCAACCATCAAGAAGCAAGGCTTATACACCCCTCTTCCTACTCCCAAGAATCCTTTCTAATCAATCTCAATGGATTACATGTCAGGCCTTCCATGCACCAAGCAAGAAAATGACTACGTATTTGTGGTTCTTGATCGATTTTCAAGGATGGCCATCCTCACATCCCGTAATAAGAATATCACAGTGAAACATACTGCCAAGCTCTTTTTTGAATGAGTGTGAGTCCACTTTGGTACACCACAGACCGTCATCTCCGACCGGGACAACAGGTTCCTCAACACATTTTGGTCAAGTCTATGGTTATTGTTGGACACCAAGATCACAAAATCCATTGATTTCTACCCCCAAACATACGACTAAAAAGAGGTCTTCAATCGGATGATTGTGCAAATCCTTTGCATGTACAATTCTAAGCATCCACATACATGGGACAAGAGTTTCATCTATGTTCAACACAATTACAACAGGGCTCTCCATAGCTCCACCAACCATAGCCCATTTCAGGTGGGTCTCAGATTCCAACTCTTGGGACCCATTGATGTTGGACTTCATCTTGCCACCACACAGAAAAAATCTTCCTATGATCAGTCTGTGATCGAAAAAGCCACCAGATTCATTGAGCAGATTTAGCACATCCACCAACAAGTCCAAGAGAGTTTACAAAAATCCAATTCTAAGTACAAGCAACGCCATGATCAAAACAGGGTACCACACCAGTTTCAGGTTGGCGACAAAGTCTGGTTACATTTGCAGAAGGATCTTCTCATCGGGCCCCATAGAAATCTCTTCCTATTTTTCTATGGGCCTTACACTATCATCAAGGATGTGGGTAGCAATGATTTTGAGCTAAACACTCCAACCTTCCATGGCTTGAACCCAATTTTCAATGTGGACCTCCTTCAACCATATGTTCCACCATTATTGGAAACCTCAGAGATCGCACAACAAATGACACCCAAATATCTCAACCCTGACTTCATGGAACAATCATCCACTGATCATATAGTGGACACATAGGTCAAGGGCACTCACCAGTAGAGGATCCAACTATATTGGGTTGTCAAGGCATGGAAACTCCTACAACAAGGTAAGTCAGTCACCAGGGCCCAAATCCAACAACATTTTCCTCACCTGATGTGGAAACTCAACGCAATGGATACCATTTATCCCTAAGGGGGGAGGATTGATCTAGTTGGCTATTGGTGGCCACCCACCTATTGCAACTGGTTCCTCTTGTCTAATTTTAGTTCAACATGTTCTTTTGTACTTCTTTGTAATTATGGGTTCTACACTTCTAGGGATATTTGAAGACCTACACATCTTCCAGGTGGATATTGGTGGCCTCTCACCTAATCCAACTGGTATATTTTGTATGTTTTCATGTTAGCATACCTTGTTGTACTTCCAAGGCCGTTTTGGAGGCCTAAACAATGTTTTTTTGGGTCATCACCGTCAAATTGTAGACAGAGTCAGGTTTTGATGGCAGAATGTGTAGTTCTCTTAAAGAACTTCCCAACGGGCTATTACGCACATAAAACGAAGGTCGTATGCACAAGTTATGACCCCAAGACGTTGAGGTACCAACTTACCAATAGGGGCCCACATGAATTTTGACGTTTCACCTCCTAGGGTTAGGTTTTGGATGTCTAGGGTATTGGAATTCATGAGTAATATCAAAAAGGCCTCTAGCGCCTCATTGTAATTCATTCTTCTCAGACGAATGCGTGTAGCAGCCACATCTCTTCTCATA
>JASDQU010754495.1:27518-50371 GCA_032191745.1 Picea mariana | reverse complement strand
AATACGAAAGGGGTAGAGAGAGGTAGGTCTCTACAAAAATATTTTTTAGATTTGGATAGTTATTAATGATAAAAACTCTTTATCAATATTTTCATTTTATGTTGTTTTCACATTCCATTATAAAATCACTTCAAGAACATCCAAATCAACAATTAAGTGAATGCGATAAGTTGTACAAACATCAAAATAAGTGTTATGATACTCTAGATAAATATTTAGGTTTGATAATTAATGGCATGGATAAAAAATAAAATTAAGAAAATGTTGCCACATTTTGTCTGCACACCAAATAATTAAAAAAATGAGAATTTTGTTTAGTTTCACTTGGTTGGTTGTATGATTTTTAAGGGTCAATTGTCTCTAAGGGTTTACTTCATGGTTCCAAATATTTACAATGATGGAAATCCCACCATCACCAGAATTCATCATGTGCTTACTCATTGGTCTAGTTATCTTCCTCAAGTTTTTTATTTGCAATTGTACAACACCAACATGAAAATACAAATTAGATTGTGTTTGGATACCTAAGCATGCTTCTAGAATTGCGAATTTTCCAAAATGTGAAAGTTGGTTTCCTTCTTTTTAGCCACACACCATGACCATATTGATCAAATGTTTGGTCATTTTGTAGTAACATTGGAGAGGAAGAATGTCGAGAGCCTACCATAATTAATTGGAACTATTAAGAATACATACTTTCTAGAGCCCACTTTTCACACATTTGAAGAAACTGTTTATTTGTATGGATTCACTTAGAGATCACTTGGTGAAGAAAAGTGCATTGAAAAACTAAATGAAATTAGCTTCCAATATTAATTATGTATCAAAATTTTTTACGGGAAAACACTTATATATGGAAAGAAGTTATCAATTAGTGCAGAATAGGGGATTTCACCAGGTTTATCATTTCTAAAATTTATCCCAAATTGTCAAATATATGCATCAAAGTTATTGTTATTACAATTAGCTGTTGAAATCCATAGTGCATGAAAGCATAATAAAGATGTAAATTATTTTGAGTGCTTGGAAGAAATAAAAGAATCTATTAGAAATACATATGAGTACTTTGATGTTGTTGATTCTATTTGGTGGGAATATTTTTTCAATGGTCAAAGTGACATAATTTCAAGCTAAAAAATGGAGATATATTTTTGAATACTCCATTTAGTCAGCCACAAAGTATGCCTATTACGCAAAAATATCAAAATAGATTGAAAATATAAAGAGAAGAAGCTCCACACCTTGAGAAATAGATATAAGAATGAAAGATAATCCTCTTCGAGGGGAAACCTCCTTTTACAATAGAACAAATGTACAAGAATACGATGAGATGATTCGAAAACTATGTCTCCTTAGTATATGTATAGGAGACAAAGGGTACAATTACATGGGGCGTTATGCTTAAATGGGGATTTTTATAGGGCTTAACATGCCCCTGCCTTTCAAACAAGTGTTTTCCTCAATGCTTGACTAACTGTGGGTGTTTTTTATTGAATAACTCATCTTCCCATATTTCCTCTTCCACTGGTAGGTTCTTCCATTTGATTAGGTACTTAGTAATTGCTCGATTTCACAGCTAATTAATCCTTATTTCAAGGATTGTTTCTTGTTCTAATATGATTTTACCTTCTTCATTAATCTATGGTAAAATAGTTTGGACTGGGATCTTGTCACCGATTACCTTCTTTAAGAAAGAAACATGGAATACTGGATGTACACGTGAAGATAGAGGCAACTCCAATTTGTAAGCCACACTTACAATAATTTGCAACACCTTATAGGGCCCATAATACTTGGGTGCTAATTTATTGTCCTTTTTTTTTTCTTGAGGGACATCTATTTATATGGTTGTCACCTAAAAAATACCCAATCCCCCACTTTAAATTCGCTTTCACTATGATGTTGATATGCTTGTTGTTTTATCCTATTTTTTGATATAACCAAGTTGTCCTTCAATAGTTTGATAACCTCTTGTTGGTGCCATATGTGGCCCTCCATTGCTTGAACCTTTGAAATACCTTTCAATGGTGATGTGATGGATGGAAAATGATATCGATACAGTTCCATAATGGAGACACTTTTTATGAAGAATGGAAGGATGTGTTGTACCACTATTCTTCCAAGGGCAACATTGACCCATTGTGTATGTTTATCAGATGCAAAGCAACGAAGATGACCTTTTAAACATTTATTAACAATGATATTTTTCCCATCGAATTGAGGATGGTAAGATGAGATATGGGTGATTGCAATACTCAATTATTTGCAGTCTAGGAATGAGTGGGGATATGTGATTGTGTTCTTTCTTCCTTATACATTATCTTTGTTAATCATTCAATTACTTCCATGATTTATTCATCTTTAACCTATGCATGCATTTTGATATAACTACTTTAACCATTCATTCATAAGCTAATGATCAACATAAAGTAACATTTATTAACAATCACAAATAACACAAAGATTACCATGGTTCACCCCCTCCTGGGGCTACGTCCACAAAGATTTGGATTCTCTACTCTTTTATTTATGCTGCTGCAAAATCTTGTGTTGCATGCATTATATATTCAGTAATACAATCAAGATGAGGGTAGGAACCCTCCATGAGGTGAACTAGATCACACCAGGATCCTCATCTTGTGACCTAACCCTCCAAAACTAGCTTATTCGACTCTTCTACAAGACTTATTACAATCAACAATCCGCAAATTCATAATAATCAACTCTATTTTCCTCTACTAACATCACATACCCTAGACCTCTTAGGTCCTTATTTATACTACTTTATGTCTTATAGTCGTAACTATCTTTATCAAAAACCCTAACCCTATCATGGTTAGGCTTGTCTTCCTACGTGCCACATTGTTTTTCCTCTTGCATGTTGTTTTTCCTTCTTTTTCTACATGTTGCTTTCTTGACACCTGTTGCTTGCGCTCCAAAATTAGGTCTTTCTTAAAACACATTTTTCTCTAAAAATAGGCCCTCACAAAAAATAAAAATCCTTTTCAAAATAGGCCTACACTCAACATAGAGATAGTAGATGGAACAACACCTTACCCAACATTACTTGGATTAGATTGGGCATTTGATAACTAGGCTGTGATCAACCTGAAGACAAGAAAAATGACTTTTGAATAAGGCGAATATAGATTTATTGGACCATTGGATCCCTCAGAAGGAGAAAGGTTTGTAGAGGAGACTTGTATGGATTTGGAAGAAATAAATCAGTTATACAAAACTAATGCGCGAGAAGAAGATTATGTCAACCCAGCTGCAGATGGGGTACTTAGCTAGAGAATCATTACATTGTGTGCTTCGAACTCAGACACAGGTTTGGAGAATTGGCAACAACGACTACATGAAATATCCACAAGGAGGTGTGCAATAATAGACTATGTAGTAAGATGGGTTGGTACAAAGATAAGGGAACCTCCTAGTTTTCATGGGCTAAACGACTTAGAGGAATTCTTGAAAAAATATGAGGAGGAAGTTTTGGAAGATCAGAGGATCTTAGCCCTGGATATTTCACTTAAGGAAACTCCTACCAAATGGTGGGATGCACACAAAGAAACAATTCAGGACTAGTATCAGTGTAAACGACTACTATGCATTAGATTTGGCGCATAATAGTGGAGCAATACAATGCAGAAGTATGATGGGAGAGGAACACTAGTTAAATACTTAGAGAAATGTAGAATGCAATGGATGATGACACCACCAAAGGAATGGACTCATCACTTCATTAATACATTGGAAGGGATCCCAGGGAACTGGTACATAGACTAGGATATGCACAGAGGCACTACAAAATGGACAAGATTACAACCATATTTTTTAGTAGCCTTCTCATTCGAGCTTGAGAACCCAAACATTGATTCAACTCTGAAGATGATAAGGAGAGTGATTTTTTTTATGAACCAGAGGTCAAAATTATAACAAAATATCAACAACAAAACAGACAGTCAGTCAAAGAGTTACTCTCATGTTATCATGTTGAAGAGGAAGCACCAGATGAAGATGATCCATGAAATATTCAGATCATCGAGATTGAAGGAGAGAGAGAGAGGTGGAAGGTCCATCTTTGGATTCAAAGGCATTTGCTACACCAATCAAAGTAAAAAAAGTCAACATTGGGATGAATGAAAATCCTAAAATGGCAAGCATTGGAGACTACTGGGATGAGAAGACACTAGAAAGGATAACAAAGTTACTGTGCGAATACAATGACCTATTTCCAACAACCTTTACAGAGATGAAAGGCATAGCAAGGGATCTAGGTGAAATGAATATACCCCTAAAACCATAGGCTAGACCTGTTAGACAGAGACCTTACACAATGAATCCAGTGTATAAGCAGAAAGTGAAAGCATAAATTGACCGAATGTTGGAAGCTGGCATCATAGAATCAGTAGAGGAATCTGAATGGATCAGTCCCATGGTAGTCCGGGAAAAGAAGCAAGGGGGATAAGGATTTGTGTAGATTTGAGAAAACTCAATAATTATTTCTTACATGATCCTTTCCCTACCCCTTTTACATATGAGGTCTTGGAGAATGTGGGAGTCTAGGAAGCATATTCATTTACAGATGGATTCTCAGGTTAACATCATATCAAAATAGCTCCAGAGGACATGTATAAGACTACTTTTGCTACATAATGGGGATCCTACCAATATACAGTCATGCTCTTTGGATTGAAGAATGCACCAACTATATTTTCAAGGGTAGTCATAGCTTGTTTTAAGGAATTCATACATAAGTTTCCAAAAGTATATCTGGATGACTGGACTGTGTATAGTCTTTTGAAAGACCATGTATAAGTTTTAAGACTAATTTTGAAAATATCCAGGCAATGTCAGATATCATTAAACATTAAGAAATGCATTTTTGGTACACCTTTTGGGATATTGTTGGGACATATAGTGTGCAAACAAGGCTTACTAGTTGACCCTACCAAGATTGTTGTTATTGTGAACTTACCACTACCAAAGTCAGTGCACCAGTTAAGAGCCACACTAGGACATACATGCTACTATAGGAAGTTTACAAAGGGGTATGCAAAAATTAATGCACTGATGGAAACGTTGTTAAAGAAGGACACTAGATTTCAGTGGAATGAGGATTGTCAGCAAAGATTTGATACTCTAAAGGAAAAAATGGTTACAACACCTATATTAGTGTTTCTAGATTAGGAAAATACTTTTCATGTGCATCTATATGCATACACAATAACACTTGGAGAAATTCTAGCGCAATGAGGAACACGGGAATTAGACCATCCTATAGCCTTTGCAAGTAAGAAGTTGTCATAATCTGAGCAGAATTACAAAACCAAAGAAAGACAAGGCCTAGCCATGGTATATTCACTTCAAAAATTCAGACATTATTTATTGGGAAAGCATTTTAAAATGTTCACAGATCATTCTTCCCTCAAATATCTAGTCAACAAGACAGTGTTGGGGGGAAGGATCTGTAGACGGTTGTTATTATTCCAAGAATTTGATTTTGAATGAATAGTCAAACCAAGGAAGATGAATGCAGGACCTGATCACTTGTCAAGGGTAACCAATGGAGAAGAACCTACTAAATTGGAATACAACTTCCCTGATGCACCGTTATTTTCAGTACAGGTAGTTGATGAATACTTCACTGATGTCATTGAATTATTAAGTACAGGAGTTGCACCATAGGATTTTAGTACTGCACAGAAGAAAAATTTGGTAGTCAGAGTTGCATACTATCAACTCATTGCAGGTCATCTATACAAGATGGGCGCAAACAACATTTTGAGAAGGTGTGAATTCGAACATGAACGGCCTAGGATTTTATCAGAAGCTCATGACGACATGGATGGAGGACACTATATAAGAAAATATACTGCACAGAAGGTACTTCATGCAGAATTATAGTGGCCAACAATTCATAAATATGCCAAGGAGTATTATCAGAAATGTGATGTCTGTCGGAGGGTTGGAAAACCCAACACGAGGGAAAAGATTACCCTAAGACCACAAGTATGTCTACAAGTGTTTGAAAAATGGGAAATAGATTTCATTGGACTTATGAATCCACTAGCAAGAATGTCAGAAGCTATATATATCATTACTGCGACCGAATACTTAACCAGATGGGAAGAAGAAGCACCAGTCAAAGATTGCAGTGCATAGACAACAACAAACTTCTTATTTGAGTAGGTGATTACCATATTTAGATGTCCCATGATTTTGATGAGTGACCAAGGCACTCATTTTATTAATAATACCATCAAGGCTATGACTAAGGAGTTTGAAGTGTATCACCAAAAGAGTACACCGTATCATCCTCAAGCAAATGGGATAGTAGAATCTTTCAACAAGATTTTGGAAAATGCTTTGAATAAGATTTGCAATGTTAGCAGGGATGATTGGGATTTGAAAATACTAGAAATACTATGGTCATACATGACCACATGCAAGAAATTGACAAGATAGACACTATTCAGATTGGTGTATGGACAGGAAGCAGTGGTGCCATTAGAATTTCTGGTACCCAGTCTGTGGGTATCAACAATTACCAATATGTCAGAAAGAGGCACAGTACATGAGAGGTTAAGTCAACTGATGGAAGTGGAAGAAGACAGGATTTTGGCAGGATTTCACCAAGAGGTACAAAAAGCAAGGGACAAAGCCTGGCATGACAGACACATTAAAAATAAGAGATTTAAGAAGGGAGACCTAGTTCTGCTCTATGACAACAAAGTTTTGCAACACCCTGGTAAGTTCAGAATGCATTGGCTATGGCCATATGAAGTAAAGATTATCAAATATGGAGGATCTATGCAACTAAAGGACTTGAGAGGAACATAAATAAAAGGAATGGTCAATGATAGTCAACTGAAATTGTACAGGTACAATCAACCTATGAACTCTTAAAAGTTACAACGCAGTAAGAAAACCATGTATATAGTGTAATATAATAGACATTAGGAAAGAAAACTGATAAAAAGAAAGAAAAAGGAGAAAAAGGAAGACAAAAGTAGAAAAAGAAGGAAAATACAAAACATTAAGAAATGCAGTGCACAACAGACAACGAAATAATTGCGAAAAGAAGAAAAAGTTATCGTGCAAGAATATGACTGACAGGAATAAAAAAAAGTGTGTCATCGAAAAATTCACAGCAGAAACATCCGACGCACCGAAAAGTTACAACACACCAAAAAATGGGCCAATGGTCGGAAAAGAAAAAACTGGTCATTAGGGTAAAAATGCGCGAATCGAGCATTTATGAAACTTAATGAAGCATGCTCAAGAATATTTAAAACATTTATGGCCATGAAAGAAGTGTCTCCAAAAATATTTAGGGAATTTATGACACCCCGTATATAACCGAAACACGAGCCAAACAATACTCATTGTGAATTTACATATCCGCGGAGCTAAGGAGCATCGAGACAGGTGGTGAACATGTGAGTTTGAATATCTTAGCAACCGAATTTCAACTGGAGAAGGAAGAATTACCAAGGATGGCACCTCCAAAGGTCCACACACTTGGCTAAACAACATAGAAAACATGCAGAATCCACAGGTCACCGCAGGAACCCGCAGAAGAAGAACAAGTTTTTACACAGCTAGAGGGAATCGTCGATGTCGACGCAATTCCTTCACCATAGGTCGAACCAGTGAGCGCCAAATTGGTAGAGGAAGAGGGACATTCCCCGACAATGATTGATATGCACATCGACCCACAGGGCGATGCGGGGTGCTAAAACCCATCAGCAACAAGAAACCTACAACAACCTCCCAGGGATGAAGAAACCCATCATACAAATGGCGTTGATAGTCAAAGGACAGAATTTGATGAGCTAGGGTCACAACCTATAGTAGATTCCACACAACATGAGGAAGTGCAACTCAAATAAATCACAGGGCAACCAGATTCAGACTGGGAAGAAAGAGAACCAGAGGTAGGGAAATGTAGCACTCCAGCAAAGAGAAAGGGGAAGCATCCCATCGCGTGGTCCAGACGCAACTATCCCGAGGCCTCTATAGTTTTATCGCACATTTGAGATGGGTTGCAAGACACACAAATCTTGTTGGGTTTCTTCAAAAGGTTACATTATGCATACCATGACATGTCTAACACCAACAAGTTCTCGAAATTTGCACAACAGGTGTACATTGAAATTCCGGGAACAAGACCATTAGGAGATCTCGTGTTGCATCCAATGCAGTGGGAAACGAACCTGGTAAATACATGGATACTTAATTTGTTGGATATTCCTCACTTTGGCAAGGGGAAAGACGTGAATAAAAATGCCAAGTAGTTATTGGCGGTCCTCCATGGAGGACTTTTGTGGTTGGAAAAACCAGTGTCCATCAATGTCAAATTAATTTCGTTCATCATAGGATTGCCATAAAATGGCGAGAATCATGCGGAGTATATGGAAAAANGATGGGACAAAAAGGGGCTCGCGCAACATTATCATAAAGAAGATTAGTGACACAACCACCATGATGGAAACAAAGTTGATGGCATGAAAAATCCATAGAAAATTTCACAAGGTGGAGGTCCCCGCAGGAGTTGTCGTAGTTGCAACCCAGTGCATAAATGACACCATGCTTCGCTGGGCCCCATACTTGTTGAATCTGTTCCTAGACGACTACAAGGATGTGCAGGATTTGGGGACCGAGTTCCACTATTTGTGGCTTATCATGTTGATAGCGTTGACCGGATGGAAAGAGACTACATATTCATACTTTTGTGATAGAGTAGGATGATGTTGCGCAACATGTTACACATCCTTGGGGATCACTTCTGATTCAAAGCGGAGATGTGGAAACACCAACAAATTTTCTGGGTATCTCAGCGATATGCAAGAGAAAATAGCCAATACCTGGAGAATAACTCCAGAGGTTGTCGCACAGTACGAAGGAATATCCAACTTCAAGGCTACGCGACACAATATGTGGATCCAAGCGTGCAGGGATCCAGACAAAGAATGGATACAACTTCAATTATGCGTCAACGCAGAGGAATTCAAATGGAGAATAAAGGAATAAAAAGATGACTGGAAGATCCCAGTCATCACCAAATACATGCCCAAGGGGAAATAAGTTAAGCAGGTTGATCTAAGACATCTGCAGGAGGAAGCGCTACAGCCAAGAAACCAATGCAACAGATGAAGCCTGGCCTGAAGACAGTGCAACAGAATAAAGGAATCACCCCAAAGAAGGATAGGTAGATAGGAAAGAAGGATATTGTCCCCGCGCGGGAGGAACAAGGAGGGGGGACACAATAACACAAGGAACCCCGACGACAAAAAATTCACAAGATATAGGTTCATCCAAATGGTCGATCATACATATAGGTGGGTCACGCAAGAAGGCCAAGGCCCACAAGGACATCCCAAAATACACAATCATCGAGGATGATGTTGACTTAGTAGAAGAAAGGGTTTAGGACCATGCAACAGAGGAATATGAGGAGGCTGAGAAACAACGAAAAAGGATCACGAAGGAGTTGGTCGATGTTAAGCAGGTTCTGGAACAAATACAAGTAACAAAAGCATAAGAAAGGGGAGCAGAAATGATCCCATAAGAAATAGAGGTATGGAATAGAACCACGTAGAAGGAGGAAGAAACAATCCAACTTATAGCACATGACGGTCCTAGCTTCCACATTATGACAGATATGTTGCAATACAAGGTGGCCATGGCACACACACAACTAAAATACTTGGCGTGGGTAGAGTTGGTCTTGGATAAAATACCAACTAAGGCATTGTACAAGCTGCAAGTCAGTGTCACACGAGAAGTGAAATCACGAGCTAGGGTAGATATTCCAGAATTGAAAGTCACAAGAGATGGCAAGGATGCACTACAAATTGTGGTAGAATAGGTCAAGCTAGAGACATGGGAGGATAAGCAATGCATAGATAACCTTGAGTAGAAGCTGAAGGAATTCTTCAAAAATATTCCAGACAGAGCACAGGAAGCCGTGAGAAACGCTGAAGAATAGATTCAAATTATCACAATAACACTCGAAGGGTATAGGAAGGAGATCGATGAAATCAAGGAAAAATTAACATCAACAAATCCTCCTGAAGTCACAACTGAAAAGGAACAACAACCATCCTTGCAAACATAAATGATCGAAAGAGAAGCCAAAGAGGTCACATAAATTTTTGACAGGACCGCACACTTATGGACGACTTTGGAGGAAGAAGAGAGGCTCCAACAACTGGACCAACAAGAGGAGAAAATTAGTGTTGTAATGCAATAATTGAAGCAACAACCGAAGGCCATGAGTATCACAGAATGATTGAAAGGAACATAGGAGATAAAGACCCTGCAGACATAATTGAAGACAACAAAGATCAACAAGCAGGCAAGGCAATCCCAATTATAACTTCTCTAGGAGAAAGCAACACAAATATTTGTTGAACTAGAGGAGGAGAAGACAAGGATGGCATAGGTTCATGTAGAGAGCGCAGAGTCTTTGAAGGAACACATTACAATGCAGATGGTAGAGGAGCTCACAGAGAAAGTTGCGCAAGAGAAAGCCAAATGGGAGGAACTAGAAGGAAAGTTTCATGACTTGGAGAAGGTCATGCAGGGAAAAAACACCACCTGAGTGGCTTGGGAAGAGTCACATGTGAGTGTTGGGGGCATGTTGGCATAGGCCTATTTTGGGCGCAAGACTAATTTTGGAAGGGAAGGTCTATTTTTGGAGTGTGCGCCTTAGGAGGTAGGAAAGAAGCATGCAAAAAAAGAAAGGAAAAGTAATGTGGTGTACCATGCAGACATGCCTAACTATTCTAGGGTTAGGGTTTTTGATAAATATTATAACGACTATAATCTAGTAGAGTAGTATAAATAAATACCTAGGAGGTATAGGTTAGGGGTTCATAAGCTATTGATTATAGTAAGTTTTGTTATGGTTCTTGTGGTAGAGTTGAATAAGCTAGTTTTTTAGGGTTAGGTCATAGGTTGAGGATCCTGGTGTGATCTATTCATCCTCCCAGAGGGTACTTACCCTCATTTTGATTGTAATATTGAAGATGTAATGCCCATAGCACATATTTTGCATCAGAATAAATAAAAGAGCAGAGAATCCAGATCTTTTTGGATGTATCCCTAGGAGGGGGTGAACCACGGTAAAATATTGTGTTCTATGTGATTAATACTATATGATTTTACTATTATATTAATCATTATCTCAATAATGAATGGTTAAAACTAGGTGTAAAAACATGCATGCATAGGTTTGAAGACGAATGGATCATATAAGTTATATGAATGATTAATGATGATGATGTATGAGGAAAATAATCTAACCACAATTCCCACTCATTCCTAGACTAAAAAAACCTGAGTATTGCAGTCCCCCATAAAAATATATGAATGATTAATGATGATGATGTATGAGGAAAATAATCTAACCACAATCCCCACTCATTCCTAGACTAAAAAAACCTGAGTATTGCAGTCCCCCATAAAGCTATCTCGGGTGAGACAACACTGTGCACTCTATGCACAACGTTTCCTTCTGGTTTACCAGGAGGGCCGATAGTTTTGAGGGTTTTGTTGGAAACTTATTTGAGATCAGAACCTGGGTTAGCGCAAGTAACTAACAATATCATTGTACAAGTGTTTTTGATTATCTTCCTATACCTTAACTTTGTACATCCTATGTGTTAACACATAGAAAAATAAAGTGGAAAATATAGTGCACAAATACAAAGATATATTCACTTTGCTCATAGTGGTTCCTTTACACTTCTAGGTCAAGCATTCAATTGATTTGATACCTAGTTATCCTTTACCTAATGTCCCAATGTATAGGTGCTCTCTTTCGGAGAAGGAAGAAATCAAATGTTAGATTCAAGAGCTCATCCATAAGATCCACATTCGACCACGATCTTCACTTTGCAAGAGCCCAATTATGTTGGTGTATAAGAAGGATGGGTCATGGTGAATTTGTGTTGACTACAGATCTTTAAACAAAATCTTAGTCAACAACTAATATCCAATCCCCTAGATTGATGATTTTCTTCATTACTTCAAGGTTGCCAAGTTTTTTTGTAAGATTGGTTTGAAGTAGGCTACCAATAGGTACCAACTAATCAAACTAATGAATGTAAAATAAACTTCAAGTATAAAGAAGGCCTTTTTGAATGGTTGGTCATGCCTTTTGTATTGACTAATGCATCAACAAAGTTAATGAGGATGGAATATTTTATATTGAAACCATTCACAAATTATTTTATGGTCATATATTTGGACAATATCCTCATCTTCAAGAAAACTTTGGCAAAGCATTTTCATCACATTCAACAGATCTTGAGCACCATGCAACAACACAAGTTATATGTCAATTTGGAGAAATCCTCACTTTTCATGTAGAGAATTTAGTATTTGGGACACATCATGGATGAACATAGTACACATGTGGATCTAGCCAAGATCCAAGTCATTCATGAATGGATGGACCCGTCGAATGTAACAAATATCCACAGTGTTTTGGGCCTTACCAACTTCTATTACAGGTTTGTGTTGGGATTCTTTCATAGTTATTGGCCCTTAATACAAGTGCCCAAGGGTGGGGCCAAAGACAAGTTCATTTCGACCGTTTCACAACAAAAAACATTTGGCACCAATACCCACTCTACTAAACCCGCAACAACCCTTAAATATTGAGATAAATGCTTCAAATTATGTTGTCGATGCATTCCTCACTTAACATGGACATTCAATGGCCTATCACAATGAGACACAATTTGATGCATTTCATAGGTATCCCACCTATGAGAAGGATATGTAATCCATTATGTAATATTGTCACCAATAGAAGAATGACATTATGGGGAAGGAGATGATCATCCACACTGATAAGAAACCCTTATAGTTCATGCAAACATAATGAAAAATAAATAATGACTACCATCAAAAGTGGTCCATGTACATGCAATATTTTCACCTGAACACCAAGTATAATAAGGGCATCATTAATTTCATTACATATTGCCTTAGTTTACTTTTGATTGTGACAATAATGATAGTATTTGACTATTGTGGACATGATACCTACAGGTACCCCTAATTTTATGATAACAACCCTAAATTCACAATTACCTATCAGACACTAAGTGCATGTACACCAATCTCAGAATTTCATCTCCAAGATGAGATTTTATACCACCTAGGCCATCTTTGTGCTGCTTCAAGTGAGCATAAGAAATTAGGTTGGTAGAGCACTTTGTCTCAGAGAAAATGGTGATAGTGCTACAACAATATTTCTATTGGACAAAGCTACGATAGACATTAGCAGGTATATTAGGTCATGCATTTTCTATGCCATCACCAAACCTACCATCAAGAAAAAGGGGTTGTACACTACTCTACCTACCCCATACAAATATTGGGAGACCATCTCCATAGAATACATGCCCAACTTTCCTTCAACCAAGCATGGAAATGAGTATGTATTTGTGGTCATTGATCGGTTCTTTAAGATGGCCATTTTGACACCTTACAAGAAGAGTATCATAGTAGAGGCCATTGATAAGTTCTTATTCAAGTGTGTTTAGGTTCATTTTGGGCTCCCATGGACCATTATTTTAGATAGGGACAATAAGTTCCTAAGTACTTTCTATTCCAACCTAAGGACAAGGATGGACACCAAGTTGACCAAATTGGCTTCCTTCCACCCCAAAATTGATGGAAAGATAGGGGTAGTAAACATGATGATTGTGTGTATATTATAATGTACAACTCCAAACATCCACTCACATGAGATGAGATCCTTATGTTTAGCATAGGTACAACTGAGCCCTTCATAGGTATATTGGACATAACCCTTTCGGGGTGTGCTTGGGGTTCCAAACAATGGCCCTAATTGATGTAGCAATGTTGATTACATCTATATAAAAAAATCATCCTATGCTTAGTTTGAGGTTAATAGAAAATCCATTTTTTTTCTTAAATCCAACACCTCCAAAAAATAGGTTCATGCATTTTGTAGAAAGTCGATGTCAAGCACAAGCAACACCATGGTCAACATTAGGTCCCACACAAGTTTTAGGTGGGAGATAAGGTATAGTTGTATTGGAAAAAGAAGAACCTCATGGGGCCCCATTGGACGCTCCATCAACATCGATATGGGCCTTACACCATCATCAAGGATGTGGGTGAGTATGGTATTTAAATTAAGTATCCCCCCTTTCCTCATCTTGCATCTTGTTTAATGTAGAGTTTCTTCAACCATATTTTACACCTCTCTTGGACACCTCAAAGGTGGTTGAGCACTTGGTCCCTATGGAACTCAATACTAACTACATTGATCATGCAAAATAAGATCAAATTATGAACACCAATATGAAGGGTACCTGATAGAAAAACATCCAACTCTATCATGTTGTCAAAGTAGGATAACTCCTTTACCAAGGAAAGTGGTTCACTGGGAGTTAGATTCAATAAAAGTGTCCCCATTTGATGGAGTAAATTGATGCAATAGGGACCCTTATTTCCTAAATGGGTACAATGGATCCAGGTGGATACTGGTGGCCACCAACTTGTTCCACTGATTCAACATGGTTCCACATCATGGTAGTTTTACTATAGTTTTTCAGGTCCAAAAATTTTGATTCATTTTTCGATCATTTCCCTTACGTTTTTCACAGTTTACATAGGAAATCCAATATTTGATTGTATTGTGTGGCTTTCCAAACTCATAGAACATGAATTAATCTTTATAACAGTCCAATAAATTCCCTAAATATAGTTTGTATGCAAAATTTTCACCCCTAGGAAGTTGACATATCAATTGGGCTCCTCAGTGCCTACATTCCTTTTGCCACATCATTAAATAGGGTTGGGGTTTTAGATATTTAGGTATTTTTCATTCTAGTGCATTATTTTGTATGTTAAAAGGAACTTTTGACATCTTGTAATGTCTTATTGTTGAATGTGTATAGCAGACACATCTCTCTTCATAGATAAGCTACCAAAAATTCTAGCTAGTTTGTATTTCTTTGCATAGATTACAATATTTTTCCATTTCATTCATTAATAGAAGTTATTTTTTTATTGTATTACTATGCTCTTTGCATCAACTTTGTGTTTTTCCATTTATACTTCTGACTTCATTTCATTCTCTACATAATCTAGATCATGATATTTGTTTCTACTTTGACTGAGTGTCTTCAATCTTTCACCGCTCAACTCCTTGATCACCTATAATCATGCTTGGTATTATGATCCTTGTCTCCCTGTATGGTCGATACTCTTTAATGTTTTTAATGATATTCAATTCATGTGGTGCAACTTGTGTATTTTCTATTTGTTGAGTCCATGCCACCATGTCCTTCTCTCCAACTACAATGTATCCTATATCAAAATCAAAACAAGGGGCCCAACATTTGTGATGGTGTATAAATATGCATTCTCTAATCACAAGGTGAAGGGATGTGTGACTCTTAATGTTTTGTTAAATTTAAATTATTGTATTTATTATTATTATTATTATTATTACAGATACACCATCTACAGTGCATCCAACACTGCACTAAAAAGTGTGTGGGGTGCTAATGACCCACTATAGTCTAACTTTGTAGGCAGTGTGCTCAATCAACTTAAACGAATCAAGTAATGCAAGTTGACTACCCCATTTTCTATCTAATGCTTTTAGGATTACTTGATGCCTCACATATGGTGCTTGCAAAGATGCATCATCCTACCAATGAGTTAAATTTACATATGTTAGTTTGCTATCATTATATTTCCCATGGGGCATCTTGAGAAACTACAAGCACCGTAACATCCACATTACATGTGGCTACTTCCATTGTGTAGAAGGCTTCTGAGACACGTTGAGGGAGTTGCAAGGCATAACACACCAACAATGTGAATGAATTACTGAGAAGTCTTATNTTATGTTAGTTTGCTATCATTATATTTCCCATGGGGCATCTTGAGAAACTACAAGCACCGTAACATCCACATTACATGTGGCTACTTCCATTGTGTAGAAGGCTTCTGAGACACGTTGAGGGAGTTGCAAGGCATAACACACCAACAATGTGAATGAATTACTGAGAAGTCTTATGAAACTAAATATGCCTCATAGCTCTAGCCAATTCATTCAATTTGATAGGACACATTTATTTGAGTTCTTCCTTCATGGCATCATCGCTAGTGCAAGGATTATACATTAGTGTGGTATGTTTCCACAAATTATAAGAACTACATTCATGTAGCCTTTTTGTGAATTAACAATATTATGCAAAAACTGTATATAGACGCATCATTGACATTTTGAAAACAAATGGAAAATATTAGCCAATGTTACTCTAAAAGGGGGAAAACCATTGAAATCTAATGAAAGAAGTAACAACGAAAATTACTTCGTTTCTCTTCATCATCGATGAGGCATAGCCATGGAAATGTGAAAAAATGTTATAGAAGTTTCTTTTAAAATCAAATTGAGAATTTTAAGCATGGGACATCAGGTTGGGGATAATGAAAATAATGCTTTGAGGGGAGGAAAACACTAAAAAATGATAAAAATGAAAATTTAGTTAGGGTATTTTTATTTTACCCTAACCATGGTACGCCTTTGATTTTGATGCAATAATGCACCATTTAGTATAATGCATATGGAAGCTTAGAGGATTAAGGTAAGACTTTTTCCCTCAAAAACCTCTATCCACTAAACCTCCATTAAACTTTGTTTGTTGATAGTGTATCCAAAGACATGTAGAGTGAGGATTGTGTCCAAAGACATTTAAAATGAAGAAATTTTGTATACATCCATACTTTGCAAAATTTTGCAAAAATATTCAAATTTCCAAAATATTTATATAATTCAAATAAATATTAATAATTTTTTAAGTTAAACAATTTTATTTTAAAAAATTTAAAATAATTATTTAAAAAAAATCAATAATTAAAAATAATTTAATAAAAATATTTAATTTCTAAATATTTTCTTTATCTAAATATAAAATTCTTTTAAACTTAAAAATAAATTACTCATTTCACTACAATTAACACATAAAACATGTCATTTTGATCTTTTACACACCTTGAATTACTATAAACACCTAATTTCTATAAGTGCCCTTTGGTTTGGTTGACTAAAGAAAAATAAAATCCTCATATAATGATTATACGGAATTGTTTTGCCATTCAAACCCTTAGATGCAAACATCTATGATAATGCCATGTGAATTATAATGTGCATATGGTTGGTAAAATATCAAAACGATGCTATGAATATGCATAGGGTTGGTAGCATATCAACGTCGCTTAAATATTAAGAAAAATGAAATGATTGACATTTTACATTCCATTAACAAATCTCCATTAATTGTCCTTTATGTTTTGTGTTGTACAAAATATTCGTGTCCTTTATTAATCTAATACATAAATTTCAAATAGATGAAATTAATATTTTAATTATTTGATTTTGTTTATGATAATTTATTGATTAATAAATTGATTGAAAGTAATGAAAGAGTATAAATTGATCTTTTATATATATTAGTATTAATTTTTTCATATTGATGATGATGATGATGATTAATCTTTAATTATTTTATCCGATCTTAAGAGGGTAAGTGATTACTTGAGATTCTTTAGAATTTTGATATAAGAATAGGTTGGACAATCTAAGAGAAAGTGCTTTTCATCTTCATCTTTACAAAGATAACACACTCTTTAGTGTCAAAAAAATCACAATTAATAAATCTGATCATTCTTAGTGTTTAATAAATCTAAAATCTATTTAATATTTTAGATATTACCATATACATATATATTTATTTATTTGATTATTCTTAATGTTTCCAAAATCCATTTAATATTTTAAATACTACCATGTACATAAGTAGTTATTTATTTTTTATTTAATTTTTTTGTTTCCCATATTAATTATAAAGCAGTTGGCTGATCTAGATGTAATAAAATCTATATATAATTTAATAAATATTTTATATGATATATCATCATAAAACACATTAACATATATCCATTTTAATTTATAATTTTTTAAACATTAATAATTTTGATGACGGTGATATATCATCATAAAACATAATAACATATATCCATTTTAATTTATAATTTTTTAAACATTAATAATTCTTTTTTTATATATTAATAATTTTGATGACAATGATATATCATTATAAAACACAAAAACATATATCCATTTTAATTTATCATTTTTTTAACATTAATAATTCTTTTTTTATATTAATGATAATGAGTACAAGGATATGTCGTCCTAAAATAAATTAACATATATTTATTTTAACTTTTAATTTTTTAAATCTGGATAAATTTATATTTTTTAATATTTTATTATATTTTATTATATGAAAATAATGAAATACTTTTGCAATTCAATATAATAAAGATATTAAATTAACATATATTTATTTTAACTTTTAATTTTTTAAATCTGGATAAATTTATATTTTTTAATATTTTATTATATGAAAATAATGAAATACTTTTGCAATTCAATATAATAAAGATGTTGTT
Organism: Picea mariana; assembly: GCA_032191745.1. Lineage (NCBI taxonomy): Eukaryota > Viridiplantae > Streptophyta > Pinopsida > Pinales > Pinaceae > Picea > Picea mariana. The sequence continues at coordinate 31,849 of JASDQU010754495.1, read as the reverse complement.
TTTAATAAGTAATATAATAATACTATATGTTAACTAAATATATATAAATGAAAACAAAAATACCTACTTAAGTATGAAAGAGATATTTCAAATTTATATAAAAATATGATACACACCTAGAAATAAAATATTAAATTTACTCAAATATAAATATTATATATATATATGATATCTAAATTAAAATATTATTATAATAGATATTTTTAATAATAATCAAAATTATATTTTTAATAATAATCAAAATTATATTTTTATATATCCATTTTTCATTAATATAATTTTGAGTTATTCAAAATTAAATAATATTATATTAACTTCAAATTTACTTAAATAATAATAAAAAAACTTATATCCTTCATTAACTTTCATACTTATCTATGCCATATATATTAAATGAATCTAGACTAATTATTATTTTTTACAAAAGAATCTAAACTAAAAGCACCTTGACAAAATGAAAATTCCAAGTACAATGAAAAAAAAGACACGTGTCTTTATGTTATGCGCCCTTCCAATTTATGGAAATGTGCTTTTCCCATCATTTCAAAATAACAAAAGGAGAATGAACCTCCTTCTAGAGTCACAGCTCCATAAACCTAATTTCAAATTGGCACGAGCCCATTGTCAGATTCCACTGATCCACAGCCATAAATACATGCTCTGCTTACTCCAATTCCTTATTCATTTCTTCAAGCTTTTCTCCCCGTAATCAATTTTGTTTGTTCATGTACCTCGAATTGTACATTTCGATTTTGCGTTGGCTAAACTCAGCGCTCTCGCTCGGTCTCGGCTCGGGCTCGAACATATCTACACGCTTAAGCAGCTCTCAGAGGTCCACACAGACTACCTACGGCATTCAGAGGCCTGGGGGAAAAGCTGGTTTAATTCTGTTTGGGTGGAGCTCGTTTAATTCTGTTTGATAGTCCAATATATTGAAGTTATTTGAATGCTATCATTTCAGTAGCTGTAGCTGTGGATTGGCTGTTATAAATACAATCAACTGGTCTGCAAGTAGCATAGCCTATGTGTATGAATTAGATTCTCAATTGGGTAGCTAAAGATTCCAATTTGGAATCATTTTCCTTCAGTTGCTGTTTATGCTTTGCCACTGTATTATAAGCCTCTTCTCATTTTTCACCATTGCTGCATGTTGCTATAGGATTGTATCTTCTGGGCTTCCTTGAAAACTCCCAAACTTTGTCTGTGCAATTATTTCAGATCTTGATACCTTCCCAGCTGAATTGGGTATATGGAGCCWTCTCCAATCCAAATCAATGGAGCTGTAATGGAATCAGAAACAGCAAGAGCAGCAGCTTTTTCATTTTCTGGAGCAGACACAATGATTATCAGACCAGGATCTGAAACGWTTGTCCCTGGTTTTCCCTCTTTCACAGACCTCCAGTCAAATCAGATGCTTGTTTCTCATTCAAACCTAATCGGCCTTCACAAAAACTCCTTAATCCCAATCCATCCAGCACAATTTAGCARAGAAATATATGATATGGGAAGTACCCAATATAGCAGTATGCCATTCTCTGCCCATCTGAATGCTCCTGGGGCTAAAACTGTAGTGCTACTATCGGTGGACAAGAGGTGCCTAACTGAGAATTTATTGCATGCTCCAGGAGGCAATGGAGAGGCCATCTTACATTCTCGGAGCAGTTCAGCCTCTGATGAAGCGAAGGAGCAGCAAGTGATAGAGGAGAGGAAGAAGAGAAGAATGTTGTCTAATAGAGAATCTGCGAGGAGGTCTAGGCTCCGGAAACAGCATCACTTGGACGAGCTGAGGGCTCAGGTGGCTCATCTGAGAGCAGAGCACGGGGAGATATTGAACAAATTCAATATTACTTCGCAGCATTATGCTCATATAACCGAAGAGAATTGCTTACTGAGATCAGAGGCACTGGCGCTGAGTCACCAGCTCCAGGGATTGCAACACACATTAAATTCCCAATCTCATGGTCTCTCTCAAACTATGGGTATAGAAAGTAGGAATTGTAGTCTTGCTCATATAAGCTTAGAGTCAGGTAACATTGCTCACTCTTGGGTCTCTCCAGAGCAATGGTTTTGACGCCCAATAGAAACTGATCTCGTGGAAAACTAAGAGTATTTACTGAGTTATTAGGCGTCACTTGTATATTATGTTGTCATTAATGGATAAAGTTGTTTTTATATTACAGTGCTTTAATAACTTTATATATATAAATATACCTTTCTTAATTAGTATATATAAAATGATGGAAAATAGTATGCTAGGGTTAACATTTTAAAGGATATAAAATATAGTAGCTATTGTAGAAAATTACTAAAATAATTATGTACTATTTAGTTAATTTGATTATTATTATTATTTTTTTTTTACAATGACTACTATATTTTATATCATTTATAATCTTAACTTTAATATACTCTTTTTCATTATTCATATAGCTTATATATTCATGATGATGGGAGTGAAACATCATAAGCTTTTAAAAATCACACATGGTTCAATTTCCAGAAAATTCAAGTATTATATGATCAACTRTGAAAACCTACACACTTTTTTTTTGTGATTAATTTTTTTTTTTAAATGYCATGCATCAATTCCAAATTAAACACTAAAGAAATTACAAATCTCTCTTATAGTGGGAGAGCACAACACCTATCAACAAGAAATTTTGTGTATGTATGTCATTGAAATATTTGTTATTATTATCATTAATGTTCTTTTTAAATGTCATGTGTTAACTCCATGTGGAGCATGGAAGGAATTGCACAACTCCCTTGTATTGAGTTGTAAAAAGCACACCACAATTATAATGTGTTGATTATACTAGTGTCTTTGTATTCATTGTATAATGTGTTTTGCTTCTATACTTAGTACAAAGGACAACAATATCATAAAAGACTAGAGTGCACCATGATCAAATAAAAAAATATGAATGAGTTTAGATTCTAAAAAAAAGTAGGTGTGCTTGGTTTTTGAGTATGACTCATAACTATTTATATTTAGTAAGAGCTCATCTTTCTCAAACATAAGGAAATAGAAGGCATGTCGTGGGAGTGAAGCTTAGTGGATTATTTAAAGTGGCTAGGTTTTGTCTACAAATAATGATGTTGCTGCATATTATGATCTTAAGATTGTATCAACAAAAGCTAGGTCGATAGCCTTGAATATTGTAGGGTTTTTCTTGTTTATATATATCTATATTGTTTGTTTGATACAAACAACCAAACACAGTGCAAAATGGGATGAAAATGCATATGAAGAATACAGAATAATCTTTGAAAATCTAATGGATAGAAGTTTTTATAAAAAAAGAAACTAAAAAAAAAACTCATAGATCAAAGGGAGGGGTATTAATCAAGTTTTGATTTTTCAGCTTGAATCTCATAATTTGATAATGCGATGTTTATTAATCCCTGCACTTAAGGTAGTGACTACAATTTTTTTCTAGTGATTTTTAGGTTTATTAGTTCCTTCGTACCAAAAATTGAGAGACTTGCCAATGTCAACCTAAAGTTTTGATGAATGATATTATTTTATTTAAATTATTTTTTTTTAAACCTTGATTAGCTTGTACTCAAGGATTTGATGAGGTGTGGGGGGTTGCCGGTTAGTTTTCTAGACTCAAGGAGGTGCAAGGTAGGGTGCCTTCAATTCCCTTGCCTCCCATTGTTAATTCTCATCTCCTTGTTCTAATCTCTTCATGTTATCATTGCATCCTTTCCATTTCTCTATCTCATACTTCTAACGAGAGATTTTGTCATGTCATTTTGAACTCTACTAGGCCTTGCTTTGAATGGTGTCTTCTTGTTAATTGTAACTATAGTTTTCATCTCATGCTGGATTTTTCCTATTGATTCCCTTGTCTAATGAACTTGAAGCCCTGTTTCTCTTGGTGTTTGGATTTCTAGGGTTTGTCTATAATGATGGAAATTTGATGCATCTTTTGATCCTAAGGTGTTGAATTTTTGTTTTTGAGAGTCACTATTATAGTTATATTTGGTCACCTCTTGCTAGATGTAACTTATTGTTCATTTACCTATCATTGATTAACTTTTTATCTTCTTCCTACATGAATTAATCCATTTATGACATGTCCATGAGTTGTCTTCAAGAAACACATGGGATGCCCATGAATTTTCTTAAGGAAACTCACAACTCCTTCGAAAAAAGATAAAAAAGAATATTAAATGCATGCTCCTGGAGGAAACCATGGGATCCATACAATTGTGCTAACCCTAAATTTTAACCTCAACAGTCTTTTAACTACATTTTCCTTATATAAATAAAGGTTATTGGTTGGAAGGAGGGGAAAGAGTTCACTGAAAGTAAGGATATGCTA